>JBAMJV010005005.1:0-184893 GCA_037951105.1 Echinarachnius parma
AAATGCATTAATTGCAATTGTAAAACGGTGCATTTTGAAATTTCCCAATGCTCAATAAACTGCAATGATAATAATTATTACTTTTGTGAATTTTGAAATATGACATTACTCAAACATGGATTAATGGTTACATATTATTTTTACACATTGTTTTCCTAACTACCATATTTTGGCAAGAAGAAACATTGAAACGATTCTTGGTTATAAATTTATGAGCAATTGTTTAGGGGGGTAGTTACTTTTTGTGTTCAGTTTAGTTCACCCCTAATTTTGAAGTGAAAAACAAAGGAACAACAACATGAGACGTATATCATTATCATTTTATTGGTAAACCAAACGCAACAATTAATATACTCATGTAAGTATTAGTCTTCAACATAATGGGAACCTGACATGGTGTCACTCAAAGCGCCCTGAGTTCGTGAAAGTTCAATGTTTACTCCGAAAAAAATGCTCCATTATTAATGTTTCATTAACCATAAAAGAATAAAATACAAAAGCATACCATAAACCCTGGCCCTATATACATAACTAATCCTCAATCTCACCATTTTACGTGAAAGCGATTGTACTTAAAGGGACTTAGTAACATTGGAACTCTAGTGGTTCTCTGACTTCTCTCATGCCTATACATGTAGTTGTATTCATATAACAATAAAAGCATGGGACAGGTTTCGTTTTTTTTCAAATTTCCATTTTGTTCAACAAATATTTACAATTGAAGTGCTCGCATGTTAAATTATCTACGGGATCGTTTAAGCCGTGTACGAAGTAAGTGCAATGAGTAACTGTTAGTGAATATCTCTTTGCATTTTCGCTTATTTCTCGGCCAAAAAAAAACATCCAATTAATGTGAAATTTTCACTTTGTGGACATATCATATCACACCAATAAACATTTTATTAATCACTCATCACTTTTTGCACTTGTCAACAAAGTTACTAGATCCGTTTATTACGATTTGTCCGAAAGTGATATATTTTGAGACGTAAATCATTTACTAATATCATCGTAAGATTATCCTGAATACTCTGTGACAGTTTCATAGCAAAAGAACACAGTTTACCTCCTGACAAATAGTGAGCATCGATGTCTGAATTTGTCACCTATAATATATATACTGCCCGTTTATTTTAACTTCAATCAAAAGCGTTCCAGAACGCTTTGCAATTTATATATCTCCCTAATTATAGGGAGACATTTGGAAAATGTAGAACAAATTATTATTATTCTGTTGCCATATAAAGCCAATCAACAAGGTATTAAAAGGGACATGTGAAAACTCGAAGTGATTTTTAATGTTGGTTGAATTTGAAAAATAAATGGACGCCAAACGTGACGACACACCTTCGGAGAAATTTACTGTTGCTGTCGGAGCAAATGTCGTGTCACGTGACATTTAAAGGCATATGCGTGGGTTAGAATGGGTAGTCAGCAAATTCCAACTCGTACTCCACAGTAATCTCCCGAGGTAAAATCACGATATGTGTTGAATCGATCGAAGAGCGGTGCTTCTTATGAAATTGCACGCAGCACACAGCTGGTATCTATATTACCGAGCGAATTGCTCGAGCTGTCACCTGAGCCCTGAGGCAATCGCTGATAAGATCAAAAAGCGGCACTGTGAAGTCGGTGTGTTACGTAATAGTTTTGCTCGTAAACATCTCTGATGGAATTCCATTTATGATTCGACTAGTACAAATATTCCGAACGCGATTCGGGCCTTCGTGAAGTTGTTGTTGTTGTTTTGTTATTTTGGTGTTCATTCAAAATGAATATTTACGCCATAATACTTGATTAATTTTTTGTTTCCAATCATTTTTATGGATGTCCTGTATCCTGCCTGTCCATCGCTCAAATCCGACCTAACCGTGCATCATCTGGTCAGTCGGCACAGTACATCGTGCAGACTTCTCAGCTTGGTGACATACCAGGGTATGTGTGCAAGCCGAGCCTTTGCCTCAGATGCTCGAAAATGAGGTGTCGGGTGCAATCTGTTGGGCTCCAAATAATGCAATAATGCATGCCAAATTCAAAACAATATATATATTCATCAATTTCAAACATTCAACACAAATTGTGAAGTGGGACAGTTTGCGATCGCTACTTATAACTGACCCAATGGGGATTACGTACCGTGCGTAAAAGTGCGCAATATGGATCCACGCGTCGAATATACCGGAATGAATTCCCTTTATTATTTTATGATTTGATCTGATTAATTTATTTCAACATCTCATGATACAAATACTGATAAAAATGATAAAGAACTATATATTCATTGAATATAAATTTTAAAAATGACCGTAAACATGTATAACTATATGAACAATAACACTAATTACAACATAACAATAATATTTTATTCAACAAGAGCTAGCAAAGGCAAAAATTGCTAGTCGATGCTAGCCCTCTATAAAATATTTACAACTTGATCCTCGTCGTCACTTTACAAATTAAAAACGATTATATAAATAACTAAATAATCCATTGATTGTTCGAAATTTTGATCACATTGCATATGTTATTGTTTGTTTTGAAAATGTGGACAATGGAAATAAATACGAAATATAATTTTCTAATATAATATATAAATCAGGTAAGAGAGTCCATTTTATAGGCAATCCTCGCATAGCCTACCACATGCACTATTATTATAATACCTCTCTTTGTGGCGGCGTTTGAGATGTCTGACGAATGAAGAAGTTGTTCCCGTCCGCTCGGAGATGGTGTTGGCTTCTGGGCAGAACCTGCAGGTTGCGCTGTGCTTCGAACCCTCGACCTTGTGATCCGTGTACCCGACATGATCACACGAGACTTGTCCGACATCGTTGAAAATTGTTAGTTTCAATTAAGAAAAACGTATCTGAACACAAATCACAGGTCTTTGACGTGGGTCTGGATGAAGGCCGTCCAGAAAATGTTGGTATGACTATACGCTGCACGCAAGTTAAATCAATATTAATTAGTTATAATTCTCGTTCAAAATACGAATTTGAACGTAAGTTCAATTATGCGATGTCTTATAAAGAATATGGTCACACAAACACCTCTAAATGGTAGTTTGCGACTTCTTGATAATAATAACCAAGGAGGTAGGCTATATAATATATGACTTTTCCTGTCGGGAGCCAGCTAGACTCCGTCAAAGCTAGATGGAACAACCGTCGAAACAACTGATGAACATGAAAATAAGTTTTGGTCTGATAAAAACGAAGACGATGACCGTTGAAGTAATTGTGTTGCAGTATACTAGTTATAGCAGTATACCACCACTGAGCTATATGACCACTACGCACCATGCACACCATGCACATGTACACAGCATAATAAGTAGTTGTATGTGAGCGTTTCGAGACCTTGCAACGTGCGTTGTATGCGGCCTCGAGACTTGCACGTATTGTATTTGGCTGTACACACAATCCGCTGATTTGAATTCGCATTGACTAAGTTTCGGTTTCCATAATGAAGTGACCTAATAGTTCCGAGACCGCGCGTGTGATCAGCGGCGTACCTAAGCCGGGGCTGATTAGGGGGCACGTAAAGTGTTGGGGGGGGGGGGGGGGGGCACACCTTATGTATTTCTTTATTTTGTAACAAATGGTATACCCTCATGACTTGTTTGTTATTGTTTTTCTCAAATTATAGGGGGGGGGGGGGGGGGTGGCATAATTTATGTGCCTCCTCGTGCCCCCGTAGAGTTTTTAAGAGAATTCCGGACGAGTTTTTAAAAAGTACAGTATATTGGAAATATATGGATGTGCTTGAATATTTTCAGGATTTGACTCTCTTTGGTTGATTTCTAAGAGATTTGTCTAATGTCATTAACTCTGAGGAAATAATTAAATTTACTGCACACCATCATGAGACCCTTCGTAGCACCCTCACTTTGCTCAATTTCTTGAGTAGGCTTGAATCCGGTGCCACTGCATTGTGATCACTGCATGTGTCATTCATAATAGCCGGCCATGCAGAGCAGGAAATTCAATAACCACGTTTACGGGACTTTGTGTCTATTCAAATTCCAATGAAAGCCAAACGTGTTACAATTTCGGGCAGGCAAGTATTTTCAAACGGTTCAGTCAATGCAGTAATGCTCAAAGGCACGGTTGAGTGGCGCATCGTGGACTAAACTATTCATGATCGAGCATTTTATTGGTCCGATCAAAAGAACACATTCGCTGCAGTGTAAAAACATAGATAGGCGCATAGTGAGGGGCGCACGTCACAAATTGGTGCATTGTGGGATAGAACAAGCTCGCTCGCGAATTGTGTCATTAGAATTTCAAAGCCAATTATAAGAACCCACAATCATACTTTTTTCACACAAAATTGTGTTTATTGACCTAGAATATCTGTCTTTCAATCATTAGAAGCATTGAAATCGTGTGGAAGTCCACTTTAAAGTTCTGCGTGTGATAGTCTCGAATCTTCGAGGAACACATGCAAAATGAAGACTATCGACATAGTCATAATATACGATTGTACATAATTATCAGTGTTGTATGCCTCGAGGCCGAAAATTGCGTCCTTGGCCTCGAAGCCTCATGTCTCGGCCTCGTCCTCGGAGGCTAGTCTCGATGTCTCGGCTCGAGGCCGGAGCGAGGCAGCGACAAACGCGGCCATTTTCAGTGTTGAAAGTGATGACTGAGTCAAATGAATGTTTTATCATAGAGTGATTCTTATATTATAATATAATTATCGGATAGTCATGTCTCGATCTCGGAATGGCTTGGTCTCGGTTCTCGGTCTCGGCTGAGCCGGCCTCGGATACAACACTGACAAGACTAGTATTCATCATGTAATTCGTCTCCTTTCCGGGGCCCCGTTACAAAAACAGATGCAATCGATTGTAAAGTTGCAATTAATTTTAAGTCAGATCATGTTACTATATGCGCAGATCTGATTGGTTCAAATCAATGTGAAAATATACCTCATTTTTTCATTTTTTCATTTCATTTATTCAGATTTTCCACAAAATACATTCGAAACATACAAATCAACAAACGGTAACAAATATGAACATCTCATGAATACAAAATACAAAATCAAATTCACATAATAATTGAAGTTATAGAACGTAAATTCAGAGAATACAGAAAGTACTTAAATCAATTTAGAATATTTCTTATTGATATTTTAAATTTGTAAAAATCATATGTGGGGGAACCTACTTAAAAGCAGAAGCTTGTTGGGGTAGGTCCCCAGAAAAGAAAATCAGCACACATACACTACATTCACTCCACGCACGCAATTAATGACAATTAATGACAATTAATTGCAACTTAGGCATACAATCAATTGCATATATCTTGAGCAACGGGGGCCCTGAAAAGACATACGTTTTCAGGCTTTTACGAAAAATTGGTTGAGATATCTGTGAAATTATAATAATAACAATAATTATGAACATTTATATAGCGCAGCTATTATATAATCTACTGCGCTTAAAAAAAAAATTTGTGCTCCGGAGACTGGTGACGGACGAACAAACAAACGGGACCGAAAACATAATCTCCTCCAACTCCGTTGGGCGGAGGTAATAATATAATACTATAATACTACTTCTACTATAACCACCACCAGAACTTACAAAAACTTACATTTCATAATAAATTAACCTTCACAACGGACATTATAATGTTTGTAAACAAAAACAAAAAACTTGTCAGAATGAATTACCGATTTTAGTCCCCCAAATACACGGTATGGATATTATCTTCAAATCTTCATATTATAGAGCCATATTTTGTCTTGTCTGTCCTCGCTGCATTACTGAAGAGCGCACAGACAGACAGACACACAGACCGACACACACACACATATTAATACACTCTTCCTCCAAATTATAATAACATAATACAGGTGAATATACATAAACAGTGCCTTTCCAACGTTAAAGGGGTATTCCGGGCCTGAAAAAACCATTCGATATTTGAATAAGCAGAATAAGAGGCATAATTGGTGAAACTTTGATCAAAATCGGACAAGAAACACGGGAGTTATACCTATTTGAACATCATGTAGTAATGAGCGATCGTTTCAAAATTGCCGCCATATGCAACATCATTGACGAGCAACTCGCCATGGCTTTAGTACATGAAAATACACTTATTTCTAATTTTCGTTGCTAAAAATTAATTTTTCTCTGCTTGTTTTCACGAATTCATATAGAATATCGATGGCCAACCTCTTTGGAATGTGCAAGCTCATAAATTTGCTTTGTTATGAAGAAAATTTAATTTTTTAAAATTTCCATGTAGAAGTCAAAATGGCTGCAGCTCGCAAGTGACGTCACGATCGATAGCAATTGCGAACGATACTAAAAATCGGAGCAAAGTTCATCCTGTCATAACGTTTTTATTGCTCTACCGTTTTGGCTCAGATTTTTGATCAAGATTCTTCATATTCACTTCATTTTATAGCAAACATCACATTTCTGGGGTGGAATTCCCCTTTAACCCTATTAAGGCCGGGCTATATGAGGTCTTCAGCAGGCCGGGGGGGGGGGGGGCCATTATGGCCCCCCCCCTAAGATCTCGGCCGCGGAGCGGCCGATCGCCGTAAAAATGTGCACGCGTGATAAGTGAAGTGTATAGAATACAATGGTAATTTTTAAAAATTTTGAAAAATTTTAAAAAATTCATTAATTTGCATATTTATGGTAATTTATGCAAATAAGTCATGAAATTCATATTTTTAACCATAAATCATATATTCTTCATAATTAAACTCGGTTTTCACTACATATATTCTTTAGAGCATTTGGAATGATACTACAACAAAAAAAATTGGAAGAGCCCGGTTCTTCCTTTTGTTTTCTATTGTTTAATTAATTTCTTATGTATTTCTTTGTTTTTTTAACTTATGTATTTTATTGTTTTTGTTGTTTATTTTATTTCTAACTATAATTTAACTGTTTTGAACCCCAAAACCAACATATAAAATGTAAACAACACCAAATATCTAATAATACACCTCATTTTATGAAAATTGATATTTCCATATGTTTTGTACACAAATCACGAAATTTAGCGATTTTCGGGCTGACATGCATAGACAAAAGGTCACGTGACTTTGTAACGGAGGGTCCGATTTTCGAAATTTTTGTTTTAAAACGTGCGCAAGACCCGAAAGAAAAAAGTCACCAAGCAGCGGCCCGTCATCTTGCAGCGTTTTGGAGCAATAAAAAAAATTCCGGAGGGGGGGGCCATTATGGCCCCCCCGGCCTTAATAGGGTTAAAGGGGTAGTTCAGTTTTGGTAGAGAGGGCGCTGCACATCACAATTTGTTTGTGAGGTGATGAAAAACTGAGTGTCGAATTTGAGAGAACATGCAATTTTAATGGCAGAATAAACTTTATTTGGTCAAAATCGACCCAGAAACGGCTGAAATATGAAATATATCTGATCTTATAATTATTTGGGGCCCAAATAATTAGATGATTTTTTCAAAAAATTAAACAAATGTTTGCACTTTTTCAAAAAATTTCAAAAGCGTTTTTTTAAATAGTTGTTGATCTCTCTATTTAATCATTATTTCAATAAAACATCACATGCATAATTTTGTATGAAAAATGGTTGAAACCAATGCCTTTTTAGAAAGCGCCCTCTTGTGTTTTAATGGATATTTTTTTAATGATAACGGGCTTTTTACTTAGTCGTTTGTAAATTTGTATACATTTCGAGCATGGTGGAGTTATAACTATTAGTTTATAATGATAATGTCCAGTTTTGGTTACGTGAAAGTTCAGCCTTACCAAAACTGTACTACCCCTTTAATTTCTTATTCATAAACAACAAAACAAACACACAATGTATACCCACACACAGGCATGTGAACAAACCAGTATATTACTGCAAGCAATACAAAACATATATTATATAGCCTGTATTATACTATCTAACAATTTTATATAAATATTTCTAGCATGAAAAATTCCATGGACCCTATCTACATAATCTTACATTGGCAGATTTTAAATTTCCCGCCCATACTAGTTCTGCATGATACAAAATTATATTGCACATGACTGTATCCCTGATAGCAGACTGACGTCTTTATGACGTCTTAATTTGGTCGTAAACTGGTAAACACGTCATATGTCGTACAAACGATCAGAATACGACCTCATTATGACGTATTTTAAAGACCATTTTTGACATGATGACTTATGTCGTATATAAGACGTAAAATTGACGTCATTATAACATCTTTAAACAACCATTTTTCCACTATTTATTTTTGTCGTAGGAAAGAGGTAAAAACGATGTCATTATAACGTCGTTCAAAGACCATTTTTAAGAATGTATTATTGTCGTATAGAAGACATGATAACGACGTCTTTATAATGTCGTTTAAAGACCATTTTTGCCATACGGGTTTATGTCGTATCAATAACGCTATAAAGACGTAAGTTTGACGTCTTTTCAAGACCAATTTTTTGCCATCATTTTTTGTCGTATGGACGCCCTTTTTACGACGTTAATGTGACGTATTTCAAAGACCATATTCCAATTGTTTTTTGTCGTATGGAAGGACGTAAAAATTACGTTAATATTACGTCATTTAAAGATCACTTTTTCAGTATTTATTTTTGTCGTATAGAAGACGTAAAAACGACGTCTTTATGATGTCTTTGAAAGACTATTTTGCCATCATTTTTTGTCGTATGGACGACCACTTTACGACGTCATTTTGAAGTCTTTTCAAGACTAGTTTTTTGCCATCATTTTTTGTCGTATGGACGACCTTTTTACTACGTCATTTTGACGTCTTTCAAAGACCATTTTTTTCACTATTTATTTTGTCATAAAAACGTCTAAAAATTGACGTCTTGATGATGTCTTTTAAAGACTATTTTTGCCATTATGGTTTGCGTCGTACGACGACGTTAATACGACGTCATTATGATGTGTTTTCAAGACTAGTTTTTGCCATCATTTATTGTCGTATGGACGACCTTTTTACAACGTCATTGTGACGTCTTTCAAAGACCATTTTTTCCAATGCTTTTTCGTCATATTAAGGATGTAAAATCGACGTCATAATCACGTCATTAAAATATTATTTTTAAGTATTTATTTTGTAGTATAAAATACGTTATAACGACGTCTTTATGATGTCTTTGAAAGTCCATTTTTGCAATTAAGGTTTGTGTCCTACGGACAACATTATTAAGACGTCATTTTGACGTCTTTTCAAGACTATTGTTTGCCATCATTTTTTGTCGTATGGACGACCACTTTACGACGTCATTTTGAAGTCTTTTCAAGAATAGTTTTTTTGCCATCATTTTTTGTCGTATGGACGAACTTTTTACTACGTCATGTTGACGTCTTTCAAAGACCATTTTTTCACTATTTATTTTGTCATAAAAAGTCTTAAAATTGACGTCTTCATGATGTCTTTTAAAGACTATTTTTGCCATTATGGTTAGTGTCGTACGACGACGTTAATATGACGTCATTATGATGTGTTTTCAAGACTAGTTTTTGCCATCATTTAATGTCGTATGGACGACCTTTTTACAACGTCATTGTGACGTCTTTCAAAGACCATTTTTCCAATGCTTTTTCGTCATATTAAGAATGTAAAAACGACGTCATTATCACGTCATTAAAAGATAATTTTTAAGTATTTATTTTGTAGTATAAAAGGCTTTATAATGACGTCTTTATAATGTCTTTGAAAGGACCATTTTTGCCATTAAGGTTTGTGTCGTACGCACGACAATATTAAGACGTCATTATGACGTCTTTACAAGACTAGTTTTTGCCATCATTTTTTGTCGTATGAACGACCTCATTACGTCATTGTGACGTCTTTTAAAAACATTTAAACAATTATTTTTGGCGTATGGACGACCTTTTTATGACGTCAATAAGACGTCTTTATGTCGTCTAAATGGCGTAATTTATGGTACAAATTGACGTCTTCAAGACGTCTTCAAGACGCCTTTTCGGAAAAAGATACGTCATTATCACGTCAAAATATGACGTCTATATGACGGTAAACGCGGGTGCAAAATCTTCACTTTTTGATGTGAATTTATGACGTCTTTAAGACGACGTACACGACGTGAAAATCACGTCAAATCAATACATAAAAATCACGTCTTATATTGACCAATAAGACGTCTTTATGTCGTCTTAATAACGTAATTAATGGAACAAATTGACGACTTAAAGACGTCATAAAGACGCCTTTTCGGATAAAAATACGTCATTATCACGTCAAAATATGACGTCTATATCACGGTAAACGCGGGTGCAAAATCTTCACTTTTTGACGTGAATTTACGACGTCTTAAAGACGACGTACACAAGGTGGAAATGACGTCAAATCCAGACGTAAAAAGCACGTCTTATATTGACCAATAAGACGTCTTTATGTCGTCTAAATGGCGTAATTTATGGTACAAATTGACGTCTTCAAGACGTCGTAAAGACGCCTTTTCGGGGAAAAATATGTCATTTTCACGTCAAAATATGACGTCTATATAACGGTAAACGCGGGTGCAAAATCTTCACTTTTTGACGTGAATTTACGACGTCTTAAAGACGATGTACATAAGGTGGAAATGACGTCAAATCCAGACGTAAAAATCACGTCTTATATTGACCAATAAGACGTCTTTATGTCGTCTAAATGGCGTAATTTATGGTACAAATTGACGTCTTCAAGACGTCGTAAAGACGCCTTTTCGGAAAAAAATACGTCATTTTCACGTCAAAATATGACGTCTTTATGACGGTAAACGCGGGTGCAAAATCTTCACTTTTTGACGTGAATTTAAGACGTCTTTAAGACGACGTGCACGACGAAAAACGACGTAAATTTGACGTCATTTTTACCAGTGTTTGCTATCAGGGATTCATTATTGGCTGTAGGCCATGTTGTTGGATCATACACAAGCCATATATGGTTTATGTTGGAACTGTGTATGACACTAAATACAATATTTATGTGGGAGTGGTGCATATTTATTAGTGCGTCAATTATTTGCTTTCTTCGTGAAAAATATATCAAATCATAACACGCTTTCCCAGATGCAGTTAATCTTAAGCCCGAATTTCCTATCTAGGTATGCACTAGATTGCACAATTTCAAATTCATAAATGCAAAATCTTTCTTACCGTGGGAGGGGGATACCCCCTCCTAAACCCTCCCCCTCCCTCCCTGCCCCAGCCCTCAGGCGCTTCGCTCCATCGGGACTCATTATTGGCAGTGTGTTGTTGGATCATACATAATGTTGCATAATTATGGTTTATGTTGTGTTGTGTGTGTGTGTTTTGGGGTACATATTTATTAGTGTGTCAAGTATTTGTTTTCTACGTGAAAAATATATTAAAACTTTCTGGTCGATCAAATCATATCACGCTTTCCCAAATACAGCCGAATTTCCTATCTAGGTATGCATCAGATTGCACAATTTCAAGTCCAAAAATGCAAAAACTCCCTACCGTGGGAGGGGGGACACCCCCCTCCCACACCCTCCCCCCGCTCAGTCGCTTCGCTCCCTCGCAATGTCTCACTCTCACCTCTGGCTCAAACTTGGCAACCCAGAGTGTGGTTGGGCATGAGCCCCTATACACACCAAAATTGTGAGCCCCCTTGGAGTTTTGCCCCCACCCCCCCCCCCCCCCCCAATCCAAAACTGCTTCCGGCGCGCCTGCCTCTGACCTAATAAAACAAATATGCAATTTAGCTGATTATCTGTATAATGCTAATTCTACAACAAATTTTCAATGTTGCCAAGGTAACATTGCTAAATTATCTAAAGAAACCTTTAAGCACATGAGAAAAAACAAACAAATATTGGACTGTATACAACCTATTATCGCCTACAGGAATAATTCATCATCGATTATAAACGATAGTATCAAAGTGGAAATAACCCAATGATGCCAGGGTGGTAATATTGCTAGATTTCCTAAAGAATCCCTTTAGAACATGAGTAAAACCAAACAAACAAATATTGGACTTATGAACGTCTACAACATAATATGATCGCCTACAGGAATAATTCATGATCGATTATAAACGATCGTATCAAAGTGGAAATAACCCAATGATCCCAAGGTGGTAATATTGCTAGATTTTCTAAAGAAACCTTTTAGAACATGAATAACAAAAGAAAATACAGTAGGACTTATGATTAACGTCTTCAGGTCTAATGGATACAGGATTCATTCATGATCGATTATAAACAATCGCATTAGAGTGCAAAGTAAAATTCCAATTTTTATAACTATTTACATTGAAAACATTGTTATTATGATCTTGTTTTTGCAGATATTAAAACTAATATAAATACCAACCTGTTTTTAATATTTTCAACATCATTTGCAAATTAATTATTTAGGCATCAACTCTTTGAAATACTAAACAGTCAATACTAACCATTTAAATCTCACATACTAAGAAGCGGGATATATATACGGAACGTATACGTCAACTGATCAATAAGGTGTTAGACGTAGGTTATAGGATAGGTTTAGGATTTAGGAATAGGATAGGATTATGTGTTACATGTTATAAAAGTGTTGACTGTGGAATATACTACAGGACATAACCATCTCAATTTTGTAATTATTAACAATGTAAAAATTGCTTCAAAATATGACGTCAATACGACGTCTTTTTGTCATAAAAAGACGTCGTTAGCACGTCAAAATATGACGTCTATATGTCGTGAAACGCGGGTGCAAAATCTTCATTATTTGACGTGAATTTATGACGTCTTTAAGACGACGTACACGACTTGAAAATCACGTCAAATCAATACGTAAAAATCACGTCTTATATTGACCAATAAGACGTCTTTATGTCGTCTTAATAACGTAATTAATGGTACAAATTGACGACTTAAAGACGTCATAAAGACGCCTTTTCGGACAAAAATACGTCAATATCACGTCAAAATATGACGTCGATATCACGGTAAACGCGGGTGCAAAATCTTCACTTTTTGACGTTAATTTACGACGTCTTAAAGACGACGTACACAAGGTGAAAATCACGTCAAATCCAGACGTAAAAATCACGTCTTATTTTGACCAATACGACGTCTTTATGTCGTCTTAATAACGTAATTAGTGGTACAAATTGACGACTTAAAGACGTCATAAAGACGCCTTTTCGGAAAAAAATATGTCAATATCACGTCAAAATATGACGTCGATATCACGGTAAACGCGGGTGCAAAATCTTCACTTTTTGACGTTAATTTAAGACGTCGTTAAGACGACGTACCCGACGTAAAATGACGTAAATTTGACGTAATTTTTACCAGTGTCTGCTATCAGGGATATGGTTCTCGACTTCTCGCCCTGGCCCTATCGACCAAAAAACGTCGTTTGATTATTGTGAGTGGACGGTATCTGGACTCTCATAGTCCAATATTATGTATTTACTGCATTTTTAATAAACCGGCCGCATTATAATTTTTGTCGTATTATAATATTTTACGTTCTTCGCATTTTGCGCAGAGCCAGAGAGTATTGAGGCCGTTACAATAATACAGGCCTTACCAACAATAAGGGGATAATACGGGGATAATACTTCCAAATAATATTGGTCGATGTCAATATAAACATTGAACCCTTCCACCGTACGTCATCACTGTTGAGAAGACATTGTATTTACAATAATGGTTTTGAAATGTCATAATGCAATTATATATACCGCATACTCGCGGAACATTATATACCACTCTTGTACCACAGTACTGTATCTCTATATCAGGGTTGCATGCAACGAACGTTAGTTACTGTGCTCCGTCGAGTCATACAAAGCACACGGCGGCCGCGTTGTTTGCACACAGACTGCACAGTATACAAATGCGTTATGCATGGTAATCAATTTCAACCCTTCGTGAATTGAGATACCTATGTTACACATCACATGCACTAAAACTAAACAATTCTCTCTCTCTCTCACCTTTCATTGTGTGACTTCAAATGCTTGATGAAATTCGACGTCTTGTGTCTGCCATCGCAAATAAGTCTCTCGCAACTACGGCAGATGGCGGTTCGTCGCTTCTCATCGACCAGGGTGAAGCTGTGGTAGTTGAATTCGACCACCCTCGGTACGAAGTCCGTCAGCGGCCGCTTGGGCCTGGTCGGACTCCTGGTGGTGTCGGTGGTGGTTCTACTTCCGCTCGCCATGATTTCGATTTCGAGTCATGAACGAATATTATAATTACACACACAAGTCATACAAAATGCTGAAGACGCAACTACACGGCTGTCGTTGTACTGCGGGGTTGCGCGGCGGTTATGGTTGCATGCAAGTATTATAGTAACGCTCCCGCCTATAATACACGGTTATCGTTCAATGCAAACTACATGCACCAGCTGCCGCTATCATTCTTTTCATTTTGAATTTGAGGTCTTCTTTATTGATTTTCTCCGTCTTCATTATGTATGCATGCGCGGTGCGTGGTTATAAAGTGCGTTGCGGCAGGGTTATTATAATTGACCCCATCTAGCAAAGAAGTTACTATTATTCCGAGAGCATGGGCATAATTAATACGCGTCGAACATATATCTCCGTTTATAATATGCATATATATGCATATTTTCATATTTTCAGGAGTAGATCGGGGTAATAATTATACACTATATTGTTCACGAATTGAATCTTGATCATCATGCCATGGCATTCTATAATATGCACGATAAAGATTAAACTGAAGAGCGGCGTTTGTCTATTATTTTCTTCTTTTTACTCATAATGGCCGGTGTAATAATAATATTAATAATAATAATAATAATAATAATAATAGCGCATACTCACGTTAGTAAATCATAGCGCTTTATACTGTTATTATTACCCCGGTCAACGGATATACACTGCAATCATTCCTGCACCTAAAGTGCACATTTCCACTCCCTATGGAGTATCCCAGCCACGATCGCCTGTTAAAGGGACTTAGTAACATTGTCCAAATCCTCTCAATCCAATTGGAATTCTAGCGGTTCCCTCATACCTTGTTTTATTCATATTAACAATAAAAGCATGGGACAGGTTTTGGTTATTCTACTTTCCATTTCGTCCAGAAGATATTTCTACGCGACTTTTCAGCTGTGTACAAAGTAAGTGCAATGAGTAAGTGAATATCACTTTGCATTTTCGCTCATTTCTCGGCCAAATAACATCCAATTAACTTGAAATTTTCACACATTACTTTATGGACATCTCAGATCACACCAATACACATTTTATTAACCACGCATCACTTTTGACACTTGTCAACAAAGTTACTAGATCCCTTTAAGCACATCGAATATCGACGTTATCGGTTATGCAGCTTATAATAATATATGGATTTCGATAACCTATATACTTTGGGAATTAATATTTAATGATAAAGTATATAACAATACATATTAAGTATAAAATGTAGTATATAACAATACATATTACGTATAAAATAAAGTAGCCTATATAATGAAGTATGAAATAAAGAATATTATAAAGTAATACAAAGTACAATGTATATAATAGCGCTTAGAGATGATTATCAATCGTGATAGGCGCTATATATAAATCGAGGATATTATTATTTATTTTATAATGAAGTATAATATGATAATATTACAGTAAAATTTGACAACACTTTATAATTATAGAGAGTAGTTTTTGAAAAACACCTGGGCCAATATTCATAATTCTAAGCCCGCTAGCTTCAGTAGTTCCACGTTAAGTCTATGTGTGGTGATATGGCTAGATATATATCTTTTGATTGCTTATTATATAACAGGGTTAACTTAGTGGGTACCTAAGGCTAAACCAGCTAACCCTATAGTTGGGGACTAGACTGTTTGTTGCTCAATAAACTGTATCATTTGAAATACACTTATCAAGGAACTAAGCTAGCGTAGTTTTATGAATATGGGGCCAGGTGTTTTGTTCTGGTCAAAATATAATCCCGTGATAATTTCCCGGGGGGGTATGTCTCCATATAAAGGGGGGTACCATGCGTGACCAAGAAATCACGTAAAAAGGGTCGTTTTTTACGATCAGGCACGTTACGTACGTTACGTGTTTAGGGTCTCGAAATCACCGAAAATCAGGAAATAGGGTATCTTTTTTACACTGCTGAAATACGCGTTTAGGGTATCAAAATTCAGCTTATGTACTTGGGTCCCACTTGGGTTGATTTGGGTTGGTTCTGAGCTGAAATAACCACCAAATCTCGGTCCCCAAAACATCGCACACATCACATTCGCAAAGACTTGACAGCCCCTGGATTTATCCCAGTGTTTCGATCCCTGGATAATACCCGCACGCATGTATCGTAGGTATAGAGTCTATGGCAAGAAATTATTGTATTCTATGCACTTGCGTGCACATTTTCACGGCGATTGGCGCTCTGCGCGGCCGAGAGCATAATGGCCGTAGGAAGACCTGGCATTTCTAGAGTTTAAACGGCTTGCCATATACCAATGCGAGACCACTTACAAGCGGTCTCGACCCTCATTAACCTGGTCTCGGCCTCGAAAATTTGCGAAGAAACCCGGTCTCGGGCTCAAAAATATTGAAATTTCTTGGTCTCGGCTTCAAAAATTTTCCACGAGATAATATTGAAACAAATGGCAATTTTCGATGTTAAATTGCTAAAATTTTCCAGCTCGCTTCGCTCGCATTCCGTATAATATAATATTCTACAACCTCGGGTGTTTATATATTACCCTTCAAAACGCAATATCATAACACGAATATACCCTTACAATAATATTGAAACAAATGGCAATTTCAGATGTTAAATTGCTAAAGTTTTCTAGCTCGCTTCGCTCGCATTCCGTATATATAATATTCTACACCTCGTGTGTTTATATATTACCCTTCAAAACGCAATATCATAACACGAATATACCCATACAATAATATTAAAATAATGGCAATTTCCGATGTTAAATTGCTAAAATTTTCAAGCTCGCTTCGCTCGCCTTAATTACGCCATATCATAAGTCATAAACGAATATACCCATACAATAATATTGAAACAAATGGCAATTTCAGATGTTAAATTGCTTAAATTTTCCAGCTCGCTTCGCTCGCATTCCGTATATATAATATTCTACAACCTCGTGTGTTTATATATTACCCTTCAAAACGCAATATCATAACACGAATAACCCATACAATAATATTGAAACAAATGGCAATTTCAGATGTTAAATTGCGAAAATTTTCCAGCTCGCTTCGCTCGCATTCCGTATAATATAATATTCTACAACCTCGCGTGTTTATATATTACCCTTCAAAACGCAATAACATAACAGGAATATACTCATACAATAATATTAAAACAATTGGCAATTTCCGATGTTAATTTGCTAAAATGTTCAAGCTCGCTTCGCTCGCCTTAATTACGCCATATCATAAGTCATAAACGAATATACCCATACAATAATATTGAAACAAATTGCAATTTTCCGATGTTAAATTGCTAAAATTTTCAAGCTCGCTTCGCTCGCGTACAACCTCGGGTGTTTATATATTACACTTCAAAACACAATAATTTGTATAACACGAACTATAAAGGGGTTTCACTGTAGTATTACTTGCTTAGGGTATCAAAAATAAAAGCAAAATAGTATTACTTGCTTAGGGTATCAAAAATAGTTATTACTTGCTTACAAAAAATTGATTACTTACTTAGGGTAGCAAATTACTGATAATCATACTTGCTTAGGGTGTATTTTTTACACCACGAAAATACGTGTTTAGGGTGCTTTTGGCAAGTCCTTGGTCACGCATGGTACCCCCCTTTATATGGAGACATACCCCCCCGGGGATAATTTCCTCATGTATATGATAAGAAGGGGCCAACAGTTTTTAATAATCAAAGGGATCTAGTAACATTGTCCAAATCCTCACAATTTACTTGGAACTCTAGCGGTTCTATCATAATTATCTTGTTGTATTGGTATTAACAATAGAAGCATGCAGGGGACTGCATGGTTTCGGTTTTTCAATTTCCCTTTCGTTAAAAAAACATTTCGGATTTCCAAGAAAATTCCAACTATTTACTGGGTAGTTATATCCTTGTACAAAGTCAGTGCAATAAGATAGCGAATATTAGTTTGCATTTTTGCTCATTACATATCCATTCAACGTGAATTGTTCACACATTACTCGGTGGACTATAATGAGATCACAACAATACACATCAGTGGCGGATCTATAGCTTTTTGCTAAGGGGGGGGGGGGGGCCCGGTGGGGGGGGGGGGGGGGGGTACTCAGATTATAGTCGGACGGGGGTGTGCGGCTGAGACCTCCAAACCCATACCCACATCTAAGGGTCCTTTTGCGAAAAATGGACCCATGTCTAAGGATTTTTTTTCGCCTGCGGCGCATGTGGGTGTATTTCCCGGAAATTTTGTGGTTTTAAGTTAGCGAGCGTAGCGAGCTTGAAAATTTTTGCAATTTCACATCGGCAAATCCCAAAATCCCGTATAAAAAAGGGGAAATATGAAAAAAGGGACCCATGTCTAAGGATTTTTTTGATGAAAAGGGGACCCATGTCTAAGGATCTTTCTTGAAAAAGTCACCCTTCCCAGCGGCACATCCCCGTATACCCAATATATACGTGAGTACCCCCCCCCCCCCCCGGGGGGGGGGGGGGAGGGGTTTGACCCAATGACGATGCGGATTGTTAAATATTTAACTATGATATTTTGAATGGGTAAAATAAAATAAAATTCAAATATTAGACATAACGCTTGATACTCCCCTGGTTATAACAGTGTTATTTCAAATCCAATTATTGATTGTAATTAACTCAAACACTATATTATTACTGTGTTTTTTTGTTCAGATTGTTGCAGGAGATATAGCTGAAAAGTGTACAATTTATTTAACTGTAATGGGTGACTGTGCTTGTGTGACTTGTGTCGCACAACCTGCACTCTGTTGTCTGTAAATAATCTATAAAATTAAAGATCGTGTGTGTGTGTGAATGTGTGTGTGTGTGTGTGCGCGCGTGTGTGTGTGTGTGTATGTTTGTTCGTTTGTTCTTTTTTCTTTAAGGTCATCCTTTGCAGTTTGAGACCAAAATTGCGACGATCGGGTAAAACGTTACGGAGTCACGTGACTTTGTAAAGGTCGATCTCATCCATTATACAGCTCTATGATCTCATCCCCCAAATCGTTCAATTTTGTGCTTTGTGTGTAAACAAATCCTACGGGGAAAATGTAATTGATTTTTTTATTTTTGTGTGTCTGTATTTCTGAGAGAAAAAAAAATGAAAATCAATTTCCTGTTCCATTCTTCTATTGGTAATATACGAACACAACAAGTTATGAGAAAACCGTTAGATTGCTAATTAAGATTTGTGGATTTGGACAATGCTACTACTACTAGATCCCTTTATTCCCGTTAGGCACTTAAGGGACATTAATTGTCCAAATCCACAAAACCTAATTAGACTAATCTATAGTGGTTCTCTCATATCGTGTTGTATCCGTTTTACCAATAGAAGCATTGAACGGGTTTTATTTTTTTGTTTATTTCCCTTTTGTAAAAAAAAGAAAAGATATGTACGATTGAAGTGTTCGGATTTTTAACTATCCACTGAATAGTCATAACCGTGTACAAAGTGAATGCAATGAGGGAATACCACTTTGCATTTTTGCTCATAACTCAGCAATATAATGCTACTCTCACGAGTTGAAAGGACGAGTGGATGCGAGTTGGGCGAGGCAACAAAAGCTACGTTCACATACATAATTATATTAGTGTATCTTCGCTGCGCAGATTCGCTCTTGTGTGAACGTATCTGAAAAATATAAATCGCGATAACTCGTGCAGTAATAAGACTCGCGACACTATGGTCGGGACAGGTCGGGTCAACTCGGCATAACTCGACAAACTCTCCAGAACTCGGCGTAAACTCGGGAAGTGGTCAAAACATTTCGACCAGCTTTGTTCAACTCGTTCTAAACTCTCTTAAACTCGCATTAACTCGTATAATGCTCGCAGTCGCTCGTAATGAACTCGTCATAACTCTTTGTAACTCGTATTAATAACTGGAGAAGAGTGCCATACGAATATGGTCGGTTTGTTCAATCAGGGTGCTACAGGCTAGTTAATTTCCGATCAAGTTTCCCTTTTATTACTCATGGGTAAAAATCAGCATGCCGGGGCTTCGATCGGTTTCGAACTCGGATCCCGTGATTCGGAGTCAAGAGCTTATCCAATCGTGCCACAACACCTGCGCCAACTTGTCAAAACAATCTCGTACAAAGATCGTACATAGCACGGGCGTCGATCTGTCATTGATACCCATTGATCAGGGGGGGGGGGGGATGATCCATTACTCCATCCCCCCCTGATGAATGGGTATTACGTAAGTATCGACGCCCATGGTACATAGATCATTAAACTTTCTACTCGTGCCTCGCTCGATTAACTCGTACGAAGATCGTCTCTAGTCGAATCGCGCTCGTTTAAACTCGTACTAGTATTATATCGCGATAATTAAACTCGACTTCTGGCTCGTAAATCACTCGTCTGAGCGTCCAAGAGTTACACGCGAGTTGACACCATGGTTGACAAATGCACTCATGTGTCAACTCGTCACTACTCGTTCTACAACTCGCCATTTAGAAGTGTGAGAGACGCAATTTACATCCATTTAACGTGATATTTTCACACTGACAGAGGACATAATCAAATCACAAAACTACACATTTTACCAAGCATTCATCACTTTCTGCACATGCCAACAAAATTACTAGATCTGAATTTAGTCACAGTGCCAATGATATTTGGACAATGGGCAATAATAGATTACATCTAGAAAAAACAAAGAAATACATAAGCCATTCCCCAAACAAAAAAACACACCCTAAATACGTAAGTAAAAAGTGCACGGCTATGGAAACAACAATACTGGGTATTATATTCGAATATAATAATATAATTTCTAAAACATAATGTATGGGATGTCCTGTATACTGAACACTTATTACACACAGAGAGTATTATGTCGCCGTGCGAATTATAGGTCCCGTTGCAGAAAGAGATACAATCGATTGTAAGTTACAGTTAATTGTAAATTGTCAGACAATTTGCGCATTTCAACCAATCAGAGTTGTGCATTTAGTCACATGATCTGACTTACAATCAATTGCAAATTTACAATCGATAGCATCTCTTTCTGCAACGGGGCCCCTGGGGGCCCGGCCTGTTATACTGTGCAGTGTGTTTGGATACTCGGATTTGCGACTGCTACACGCGCAAATGCAACTCGAAACAATACACTACGATCTCATAATAGAGTATAATATATCGCTCCAAGTCGGAACAGATCTCACCTAATATAGTCATAAATTATATGTACTTGAGTATAATCATTCCAACTTTGTTTCACATACATTATGTAGTACATAAATTATAATATACATCGCTTCAAGAGTAACACATATATATTTTGTTATGTAACCCAGTATATCACTCCAAGTCGATACACACACATATATATATATTTATATAATACGATCTCATCTCACCTATCCCTGTGGTACTTTAAATGCTTGACGAAGTTCGACGTCGTGTGCCTTCCATCGGATATCATCTTCTGACAGCTCCGACATATCGCAGTTCGTCTTTTTTCGCTGCTGCAGTCGAAACTGTGGAAGTTGAACTCGATCACCTTTGGTACATAATCCGTGAGGGGTCTTTTAGGCTTATTTGCCATCATATTAATCATATCGTACACGATCTCGATTGGCCGTGATCACAAAGTGGCCGTGCATGGGTTGCAAGTACGTATACAAGTATACGGCATCCGCCGATCGCTGCAAGTACGCTTGTGTTGTGTAACTATATGCAGCTTACCGTGCATGTGGCTGCAATCGCAGTATGCAATTGTCATGTACTTACTCTGCAGTGTACGAGTACAGTAGGTACTTGAAATTGGCGAGTAGATTGGGCATAATATTTTATCATAATAAATGCGGTATATTAGATCGAGTTGTATACGTTCTATGTGCGGTATTCATATTATCATAGATCATAATACCGCGTTTCTGTTTTGCCCATGATAAAGCAATATTATACAAACACTGTCTTTTTTCAAGTACTCTTTTCAAGTAGCCTACATGTATTGTATTGGAATGAAGACACTATTAGTATTAGGCCTATACATTTGTCGACAGTGTCCAACGAATAATCATCAACATGTTAATTATAATCATTATGATTATTTGTCATAATTACAAGAATGTATATAAAACAATTGAATATTATATTCAAGTGTAAATTATTGTAACGGTAACTTCAGAAGATACAACATCTTTCGGGGATATTATGTATATATATACCATAACATATCAGAAGTTACGATGTTATGTCCTACTTACTTCCATGGTATATTCGACATGATCTCGATGTAATGTACAAGAATATGGTTGTTTAATTCATTATGGTATGACATGTATTTGTTATTTGTTCTACTTGATATTCTAGCTTAAATTAAATCATAAGGCTTTTACTATATTATTTGGTCCGCCGCATATATAAGGACCACCTCCTTTCTGGCGCGGCAGCCTAAGCAACTCCTTTGTTTTTAACAATTTTATTCATGTTTTTTTGTGTGTTTATTTATGTTTAATTGTTTAATTTAATTGTGTGCTACTTTGTATACTGCTTTGTTTTGTATTGCTTGGCAAAATAAACTGAACTGAACTGAACTGAACTGAATATTCACTTTGATAAGCACCGCAAATCCCATATGCTTTGCTATTAGTTTTTACACAGGATAATAATCATGTAATTGAAATTGCATGGCGACTGGCGAGTATTATAACGAGTATATTATTATATAATGAAATGAAATCAAAAGAGGGTAACTATTCATAAACTGTACCAGGATAATTAAAATGTGTATGTCACCATGTTCTACACTGCATTTTAGGAGTTTGTAAGAATTTAATGACAATGTATGAAGTTTATAGTTTAGTCAATTGCATTTTGGGATATGGAAGAATTTAATTACATAATGATATATGAAATATGAAACATATATGAAACATAATGGTATATGAAAACTAGTTGTTGTTGTGTAGCTAGGCATGCAAGTGATCATTCCAACAAGTAAAATGTTTTTGTTTTTAAATGTTTATGGAAATTGTTATAATTATAAAGATGTACATAATTGTTTTTATCTCTTGCCATTTACCAATCATGACATGCCATTTCTTTACAACATTTGTATGTTTGAAATCCAAATAAAATATATATATCTATAATTATCTATCTATAATCATATAATAAAAGTTATACAAGTATTAATTATACTACCGTACCGTACTACTTTGAGGAATGTAGTAAAGGACGTATCAGACATTTTACTCATTTTAGTCAAATAACTTACTCGTTGCGTTTGAATATTTGAAATTTGAAAAAAGCTTTTTCCGGATGTTTATTAGTGTTATTATACATATAAAACAGATTAAACTTTAAAAAATTGGGGGATGTTTGTACAGTCCACCCCCCCCCCCCCCCCCCCGCTCAAAAAGTGAAGGGGGATATATCCCCCATCCCCCGGGATTTACACCCGTGATTGCCACATACATTTCAATGGAAACCCGTTTTTTGTATATCATTATACAGGGTGGCCCCCAAAAAACGGAACGGGGCACTTCCCAAAATATAATACCACAATGTTTATGTTCATCGGATAGGGTGTCCTTTCCAATGAAAAACGATACCAAGAACAGTAATTTTGGTCAGGTCGTTTTTGTTTAAGGACGCAGTGAGTGAGACCATGTCAGGTGCCGATTTATGTCGATTTCGACCTAGTCAACGCCAGTTTAATCACACTCCTTGCCCGTAATACCATTCAGCGACCAGGCCCATTCTCTCGGCACACGGCCGAGTGCACACTAACAATAGTGCGCGATGCTCAACGATATGAACGGCGGTTCGTGCAATTCACCAAGCGCTGGCTCAATACAAATTGACAAAAAAGAGAACCTGACATGGTGTCACTCACAGGGCCCTAAAACAAAAACTACACGACCAAATTGACTGTTCTTGGTATCGTTGTTCATTTGAAAAGACACTCTATCCGATGGATATAATACATGTGTTACTTTATTTTGGGAAGTGCCCCGTTCCGTTTTTTTTGGGCCACCCTGTATAACACAATGAGACAGTTTAAAGGGGTAGTTCAGTTTTGGTATAGAGGGCGCTGCACAAAATAATTTTGTGTGAGATAATGTAAAACTGAATGTAAAATTTGAAAGAGCATACAATTTTAATGGCAGAATAAACTTTATTTGATCAAAATCGGTTCAGAAACGGCTGAAATATCAATAAATATATCCGATTGGAATAAATCTGGGACCCAGATTTATTCGATGATTTTTAAAAAAATTTAAAAATGCTTACAGGTTTTTAAATAGTCCTTGATGATCTACAAAACATCACATGCATAATTTTGTATGAAAAAATGGTTGAAACCAATGCTTTATTAGAGAGCGCCCTCTTGAGTTTTAATTGCTCTTTTTGAATGATAACAGGCTTTTTACTTAGTCGTATGTAATTCGAGCATGGTGGAGTAATAACTACTAGTTTGTAATGTTATTGTGCATGTTTAGGTTACTAAAGTTCAGCCTTACCAAAACTGTACTACCCCTTTAATTTCAAATCTATTCACAATTTATTCAAATGGGAAATATTGACATGCAATTTTTGCAATGAGAATGAATTTTCAATACATGTAATTGTTATATTGCCCTGCAGTTAGAACTGCAGTTAGAAGAAAAAAAAGTTCACAAATGCACTCGTGAACATGAAAAAAACGAAAAGTTGTGACTATTCAGGAGGTCATCAGGGACTGAACACAACGATTATGTTTTAATGAATATGATAATTGACTTTGCATAATTTACGTGTGATTTATAAAAGATATATGTAATAGTTTTAACACAATTATTTTGATTGTGATTACAGTATTACTGTAATAGCATTATTGAAATAATTCATGAATGAGTTCAAATTATGATTTAATTTTTTAACCTTTTGGTAATGAAAACAAACGCAAACTTTGACACAGAAATAAGACGTTTTGAAAAAAATGTATAATTATGATGTATGTAAAAATTATGTAAAATTTACAGTTTTAGTAAAAAATTGTTTACTACTTGTATTAGTATTCTTTTATGAAGTTCCTCGGTTGAGGCAAAAAAAGAATAGGAAAATACTAGCAGACTCTTCGGTTGTCATGTTGCCATCGGCACCATAACTTGTGTGTGTGTGTGTGTGTGTGTGTGTGCGTGTGTGTGTGTGTGTGTGTGTGCGTGTGTGTGTGTGTGTGTGTGTGTGTGTGTGTGTGTGTGTGTGTATGTGTGTGTGTGTGTGTGTGTGTGTGTGTGTGTGTGTGTGTGTGTGTGTGTGTGTGTGTGTGTGTGTGTGTTGGGGGGGGGGGGGGGGGGGGTATTGCAGTTCACGCTTATGCGACCTGCAGTTCGTTTTCCAGTTTGGTATATTTGATTTCGTTTGGAAAATGTCTTGGGCTCCCAGGACGAAAAACCAATTGAATTCAATTGGTAATTTCAATTGGTATCACCTGATTCCAATGTTTTTTTTAAATATTATTTATTAGAAACCAGTTATAATGCAAGTTTTCCAGTTGGAAAATGAATTTCCAGTGTTATATTTTAAAATACATCAATTCGTTTTTCTTGGCATTGATTAAATTTAATTGGTTACAATTTTTTAATTGGTACCAATTGAAAAATTTAAATTGGTACCAATTGACTTCAATTGGTATCGTTGTTTCAATTGGCACCCATTTAAATCCAATTGGTATTGTTTTTCAATTGGTACCAATTGAAACCAGTTCAATTGGTATCGTTGTTTCAATTGGTACCAATTGGATTTCAATTGGTAATTTCAATTGGTTTTTCTTCCTGGGCTAGGAAATAATTATGCTACTATAATAGTTGTCCTTTCATTTTGTTTACAGTCGAGACCTTCCATCCGGAGAGTCGATCAGGATCATATAGGGATATTATATGATTGGCTAAACATGAAATACAAAATTATTTTACTCCACATCACTTTGTCACTTGAGATTTCCGTTGATATATTGAGGGTGAAAATGAGGAAGATGGTATTCGGGCAAAAGACCTCGCCCCCCTGCCTACGCCCATGTGGAGGATTTTTCGCAAAAGGACCCTGTGGGTATGGGTTTGGAGGTCTCAGCCGCACACCCCCGTCCGACTATAATCTGAGTACCCCCCCCCCCCCCCCCCCCCGGGGATTGTAGTAGGATCCATTTACCACCGAGTAATAGTACGTTGGAATATAAACACCAAAACTATAAAACAACAACAACATGACAGACTGGATCAAAAAGTAGGGCAAGACGGGAGGCGGAGGGGAGGGAAAGACACTGGAATATAGTCTTTTCCAAAGCAAAAACATAAATTTCATATTCAACAAAGCGTTTCAAAACGAAGCAACTCTACTTTTGACAGAAATTGTTGACATTTTACATAATTATATATTATATTAAATAGCTGCGTATGTTAAATTACTTGTTATATTACAAATCTGATAAAAATATAGCTTAATAGAAAATGTAGACTACTTGTTCAAGGCTAAAAATTAAAGACCGCACTTTGACCTGACGGAGTATAATGGCCGATTCCGCAGCCGGTGAAGAGTGTAAACACGAAGGAAAAACTGAGAAAATGTCGGACGAGGAATCGGAGATTGAAGACATAGACAGCATCTATGAAGTGGAGAAGATTGTAGGAATCTCCAGAGAAGGGGTGAGTTTCAGAAACTTTTTTTTAAACGAGTGCTAGATCGGAAAACAAGACGTGTGTTTGTGTGTCTGTCTTTCAATTTTACGTGTAAATTCCTACGGCAGGCTTATTTTACGTGCGAACACTACGGCATACGATTGTGCTACACATCTTTCCAGCCTGGCCCTGCCGCGGCAGTGGCGATGCAGCAACGACTCGGCCTCGCTCGCTTTTCCAGCTTAGGCTTAGCCTGGTACTTTTAAAGTTTCACTCAATCACTTATTCTTTAAAATTAATGTAGAAGTTAACCCTAAACATGTGCTGTTTGGCTATGTAAGGATGTGAATGAGAGGAATTTTGAGTGAAAACCTGAGTAAAAAGAGTAAAAAAAGCAACAAATTATTCAAATCATTTTTTTTACTCTGTCTGTGACTGCGCCTGTGAGTCTGTCTCTTGTCTTGTCACTTCTCACATAGTCATATCCATGTATATAGTCATACTCATTGTCATTGGCCTTGTGTACTGTGTATCACTGTGTTTATGATTGCTCACAATTTTGTGGAAAAAGGGATAATTTTCGCATGTAATCATCATGGTCATGATGGTATGTGTTCCAAAACATAATATTTACCCGGAAATGGAAAAAGGTATACATTTCATGATGAAGTTTGCGGAGAGGAGAAAAAAGAGTACAAATTTTATGACAATTTAAACAAAAAAATAGGGTACCCTTTCATAAAGGACTGCACATAAATTGTTTGTGTACCTTGAATCAAGTTGTTTTTTCATAAATGTGTACTCGAATTGCAAGAACTATGCCGATTTGTACCTGTTTTTGCATTCAAAAGGGGGTGTAATTTGAAATTGTACTTGAAACACTGAATAGGGGGTCATTCTTAACTTTGAGAATGATCTGATACACCTTTGAATATGAAGTGACACTGCTGGGGTCATTTGTTATCTGTCTCCATGAGCAACCTGCCACAAGTCATTTATAAGTAAATGTAGTACATGGATGGGTACATTTCCACTATTTTCTTTATGACAGATATGTGTGCTAAAACTTATCTTTTGCTTTGTTTTCACGAAGGGACGCTATAATTTTTTTTAATGGGGAGCACTCCCTACACTATCTTCAAGGAAAAGGGGCTGACGGCAATTTTGCCTACTAATTTTCAAAATAGCCCCCTAAATTCAGACTTAGGTAACCCCTAAAATTACCATTGGGTATTATGTTAAATATGTTGTGATATCCATTAGATTGAAATGGTAGCCCCCTAAAATAAAGAATTAATTCCTGCATTAGAAAAGAGTAACAGGGCTAGGGGGCTGCAGCCCCTCAGGAGTTGAACATGGTAATATTCCAGCACAAATCAATCAAAAAAATCAGGCAAACTGCATGTTATTTAGGAGAAATTCAAAATGATGATATTTTTGGAGGCAATACCATTAAGCATGTGATACTGAGGGCAAAATCATAAATAGTTTTCGGACAGGGCAGGGAAGGGATTCATGAAGAACAGTCCATTTTGTCCATCCCTCAGATAGGACGATAAATGGAGGTCCTGTGTATGAGACAGTCACACCTGATGCACGCTAAGAACCTAGTCACCTTCCCAAAAAGAGTAGGGTGTTAAAGGAACTTCAGTGTCTAGATGGCCTAATTTTCACAATTAGGCTCTCTATACGTAATTTTTCCTCAATAAAAAGAATTTGGCAGTCATTTCCCATGAAATCAATCAATTTTGGGGTAATTAGTAAATATCTAATTGTCCTGGGAATGCCCCTTTTAAATCGCCAAAATGTGACGTCATCTAAAGAACGGACTAATGAACTAATTCTGTAGATGACGTAAGCCAATGAATTGTCAATCACATGTCAATCACTCTGCCGATTCTGGACCATAAATGTGGGTGAGGCATAAACTGGCTGCTAAGTGAGATTTGGCATCAGAAAATTAGTCTAAAATCACTACTGTGTTTATTTTCATGGAGTTTTTTTTCGGCAGACCTATTTACAAGTCATCAACTATGGAATAAGTGCCAAAGTACGTTGTATTCTTTAGTTCCTTTAATAACCCGGTTGACTAGTAATCCTGCACATCAAAACAAAAATACTGCAAGAATCTTCAGAATTGAATGAGGCAGTTCAATACGAAGAAGAAGACCCCCTTTTTTCAAATGAAAAGCAGGAAGGATGATATTCGGGCAAAAGACCTTGGCCCTCCTGGCAAAAATATGCCCATCCCTGCCAGTTTTGACCTAAGATGGTTGTAGAAAGAGTTACGATTGATTGTGAAGTTGCAATCAGATGCAAGTCAGAAAATATGTGACCTTACACCACAACATTAACAACAAGTCTAGAAAAATAATTGTAAGCAGAATTTCACATGACATTTTATTTAAGTAGAAGTCATTACCTTTAAAATAGTCATTTCGGACTAAGCAAACCCTTTTGTTTAAAACGTACCGCTTCAAAGATCGGCATCCATTCCAGTGCTGTTGTCTATTAAGTTTTCTTTGATGAAACAAAAAATCATATTTTAACATGATTTCTGATGCTCAAATTTTCACAGACGGTAGATTAAAATACCCTCATCCAGGAAATTTCATTTAATTCTCAATATTTTAAAGCTAATAACAGAGAAACATTTACCGCGACTTAACGTTCATTTTGTGGTGTAAGCCAAGGTCGCATGCACGTATTTGAACCAATCAGATTTGCGCATTTAGTCACACAATTTTCTGACTTGCAAAATTTAATTGCAACTTTACAATCGATTGCAACTCTTCCTGCAATAAGGCCCAGTAGAACTTTGTAAAGCTAACCTTTGTCAGGTCGACCAACCATGTACAGTATTGTAAAGTAGGAAATAGAGTAGAGATGAAAGCAGGAAATAGCTTGATAGATCTGCATTGTCAACAACACAAAACTGAACAAAGACTTTGAACATCCTGAACGAGTTCCACAAGTTCATTGTTGTGGACTCTGGTCTGTGCAGTGAAAAAAATAACATGGGCTCGGGGCTAATTTGCCCCCAAAATGCCCAGAAGAGCCCCTGAAAATCATAAAAGAGCCCCTGTAAGTTTGCATATATAGAGTTCAATGCAAAACAAATTTTAGAAAATGTTATTTTCATGCAGGCAAACATGAAAAGTAGCCCCCGAAAAATAAATATTATTTTTTCCCTGGGTCTTTGGAGTAGGTATAATTTGTAAAGTAAATGTCAGAATACAATATTGTAAAGAAAGCAAGCCTTACAGGAACTATCAGCGTGTAGATGGCCTAATTTTAAATCACAATTACATGAAGGCTCTATAGATATGTAATTTAATTTTTCCTCAAGAAAAAGAATTTGGCAGTCATTTCCCATGAAATCAATCAGTTTTTGGGGTAATTAGTAAATATCTAATTGTCCTACCATCCAACCAAAACAATACTTTTTATTTCACGAGGGCTATTTTCTAAATTTAGAAATTAAAAAAGCCCCTGTGTAAATGTTCACAAGGGCTATTTTGGGGCTCACACTCACAGGGGCTTTTTTGTCTTGTTTGTTTTCATTTTTGTTTTATATTTATTTTTCTCAGACATTGTAATAACTGATTATAAAGATCCCATCCGATACTGAAAACAAGCATTCTCAGTCCATTCTGCATTTTGCATGCATGGGACTAAAGTTCTAATGAATAAGATATACCATAAAACTCCGTGTATAAGGCACACTCGTGTATAAGGCGCACCCCCCAAAAAAAAAAAAAAAAAAAATCATTTTTAAATTTTTTTTTAGGACACCCTATATTTTGGCTTAGACACCCTGTAGTGCTGTTGGAATACTTACATCGCTGGTCTAGGGCATAACAAGGGCTTGATGTCAAATGTAGCATTCATCATCATTTTTTCACATATGATGACATAAATGGTACCTTGGGGTACCAAACGAATATCCGCCATTTTGTTTAATTATTTATTTATTTTTTAGGGCTGTACCAGGGTATAGCGTGTATACAATCGCGCGCTGCACTGCATACACAACGCAATACGGTTGTGCTTCGAGTGGACACAAGATGGCGCTACACAACGCGGTACCCCGGGGTACAACGGTACCCCTGGGTACAACGGTGTGTCATCATATATACAAAATACTAGTGGTTAGTACAAAAATTGCTCATTTATTGAGCAATAACACTGGTGCTCATAAATATTCATATTCATATTCATGAATATTCATAAGCACTTATACTCATTAAATATAATGCAATTTTCTAAATTATTTTCAATTATGAGCAAAATTTATAACCACTGGTTAGATAATTGCATATATAATGAGTACTGCTGCTCATGAATGTATGAATATTCATTAGCAGCAGTATTTGCTCAATAAACTTGCAATTTTAACATCTATAACCAATATTTCTTGTGTGAGAAAAAGGTATATGTTGCTGAATGCTACAACAGATAGCAAGCTCTTATCATGCCCTAACCATGTGTTATGATATTCAACATGACTACAGGGTTTTTTTTTTTTTTTTTTTTTGCTGTACCTGTGTATAAGACGCACCCCCCCCCCCTTTGAAATTTTTCCGACGGGATAAAACTGCGCTTTATACACAGAGTTTTACGGTACACAGCGAGGGCGATTTTGTTGAACAATTTCATTGTTTTTGCCCTATGTGTTTTGGCTCACGGGGGCGATTTCAAAGGTTGCGGGGTCAAATTGCCATTTGCCCCTGTGTATTTTTTACGCTGCTACCGTCTCCATTTCTTTCAGCCAAGTACTGTAATGTTCAGTCAATGTTGGTAAAGTTATAAGATGGTCAGCCTCAAAATTATAGGGGGGCAAAGGGTGATTGCAAAGGGTGATTGCCCAAAACACGGGGGGGGGGGGGGGGGGGGGAGACAAAAACGCCCTCGCTGTGTATGTCACATTTACTAGTTAGCCTCACGCATGCAAAATGCTGTTTTTATTTGAGTGAAACTACTTGCCTTTAGTATAGGACGGGATCTTTATAATCATTTAATTCTGAGAAAAAATAAAATCAAATAAATAAATTCAAAACTAAAATGTTAACAATTGTGGGAATGAAACTTTAAAACATTGGGGGGGGGGGGGGGGGGGGGGGGGGGGACAAAAAGATGGAATTTATACTTGTAACCACAGCCAAACCTGTGAAACAAGTAAAACAAGAAAAGTGGCCACTGTAGACATGTTCTATTCCCTTTTTTTGTTGCAGGGGATCACTATACATGTAGGCATGTTGGCTCCTATAGCCAGATAACCGCTCTAAAGGACAGGTTTAGACTGTATCTATTATTTTCATCCAAGTACTGTCAATAAACTTTAACAAAAGTTTTTAAAACAAATTTTGTTGCTTTAACTAATTATAATGACTGTGGACGTAGCTTGGCATTGCTTCGTTCACAAGCAAATATGGCATAGCATGGTTAGATTTTATAAATAATTTTGTAAATGATTAAAGAAAAGTTGGTCCCCAACATATTCCAATCAGATTATATATATTATGGATATTTCAGCCGTTTCTGAACTGATTTTGATCAAACAAAGTTAATTCCAAATTTTACTCTTAGTTTTTCATTGCTCACCAAAAAATTATTTCATGAAGCCTCTTCTAAACCAAAACTGAACTACCCATTTAATATTTTCACAAGTTTTCCCCCTTCTGTTTTTTTTTTACTGTTTGGGGCAAATTATGGGGGGGGGGGGGGGGGACACTGCATGTATGGGGGTCATCTACAAAGTATGTACGCACTAGAGGTAGTGGGGGGGGGGGGGGGTTCACGCTGATGTGTACGCTACATTCAACCACATGCATAAAAAGTGCGTACAGGGGGGGAGGGGGGGAGTCCATTTCGGACAATAATTTGGCGTACGTACTTTCTATGGCCCCATGGCATGGTGGAAATGTAATTTTACCCAATGTGTGCTGTAAGTATAGAACCTCTAGATGGCAGTATGACATATGTTGGGTACAGGCATTATTAAATACACACTTAATGAAACCTTCTTCCATCCATTGCATTCCCCGTCATCTTGAACGTTTTGTCATATATTTAGTAACACAGGGTTCTACAAAGCCACTTGCCTGCTTGCCCAAAGCAAGTGAAAAATCAGTCGTGGTCAAGTAAAATTTGACCCTTACCTGACCAGTACCTCGTTGTAGAAAGAGTTGCAATAATTGAAAGTAAGAAAAAAATGCATGCCCGGTAGTACAATTTGTTATTATGAAATAATTGAAATGATATGTTTTTAACCAATCAGCTTTGCGCAATTAGTCGCATGATCTGACTTGCAATTCATTGCAACTTTACAAGCCAGTGTAACTATTTCTGCAACGGGGCGGGGCGACTGGGCAAGTAATTCAGAAGTGAATTCATGTTATTATGAGAAAATGTGTGGCATTGTGTGCATGTTACAGGACTATGTGAATAAAAGACAAACATTTTTGATAACTTATATAGACCAGAAAAACAGGATTATTTTAATGTATGATATTAACATTTTTAAAGAATGGGGCCATCAGGGGAGCATATCTCACCCCCTCCCCTCCCCACATTTAATTTGTGTTCTTTGCTCTAATTCAAAAAAAGTACTGTGCATTTATTTGCCCCCCCCCCCCCCGCCACTACAAATGTCCTAGCTCCCTGTCAGTTTTTCGGTGCACAAGCGTGCACACACACACCCACACACACGCATGCACGCGCACGCACGCACACGCAAACACACACACACACACACATGCAGGCCATTACACTGACATGAACAATTATGTCTACTAACCTACAGAAACACCAGCACCAAACTCAAGGTAAATTATCTTTCATTTTAATTTGCAACATCGCAAACGATTTTATAACTATACTTTTTGTAACATGCAACAATTTGTTGTTTCTGAAGTGCAACTGAAAGAACACAATGGCAACTATATAGGATTGGCAACATGTTTAGGCAAATTGGTGTGATTTGCAATTAAAGCAGCGAAAAAAATACACGGGGGCGGCGGGCGAATTCACCCCCGAAATGCCCAAATTCGCCCCCGAAAAAAAAATATTCGCCCCCGAAAAAAAAAAGAAAAAAAAAAGATTTTTTTTTTTTTTTCTTTTTTTTTCTTCAGGATTTTGGGTGGGATTTTTCTGTTTGGATTGTGATCAAATGCTTATAAATGATCACTTACAGCATTATAGCTTATTAGTAGCCCCCAATATTCGAAAAAAAGCCCGGAAATTTGTAGCCCCAGAAAGTTGGAAAAGTAGCCCCCGAAAATGGAGCCCCCGAAATCAAAATATTAATTTTTTCGCTGAATTAAAGGTACATACTGCATAATTTTCTTGCTACACGCGAATCGCAATTTGGATCGCAAAATTAATGTTCATGCATTTTATTTTCTATGCATGAGAACTAGTCCAAGAACATTTTGTGGCTAACAGTTTCATGTACATTAATCTAAAAGATGAGGCTTTTATGACATCTAAATGCTTACACATGTTTGTACATAACATTTCTTTTTTACATCTTGATAACTTTTGGCGAAACTATATTACAAGACTTTTACTGTCATATTTGTACAAACAAATATGACCGATACTTCAGGTCTATTTAAGGAAGTTTGCAATTTGTCCTCCGATTTTGTAGGATGGTAGAAATAACTAACTAACAGCAAGCTAAGCTCATAGGCCTACAATTTGTGGAAACTGATACATTTTCTGATCAGTATTTACGTTTTCTTTTAAATTAAATGCAGATTCAATGTTTAATATCAGCAACAAGTTTTGAATTAAAGGCCTTACATGTCAGAGTATGAATATAAACTTCTGAATGAAATACCACACATAGTTATATTGCAATTTAAAGGCACTTAATCTCTGTTTTAGAAATAGCTACCTTACAAACATTGAACTCATCTGCAAAACAAAACAAAAACATTACTTTTGGATGAACCATGTTTTGGTTTAAAAGCTGTGAGTAGAAGTTATGTTGTAGTAGAGTGCAGAGAAGAGCATACTGCACAGAGGTCTCTGCGAAGAGTCTTCAGTTCATTCCAATTCCCTGCAAGGATCTCTGTCCGCATGTCCATTGTTTTCAAGTACTGTCTCTCATAAGCGGAGAGTCTTTCAGAAGCCTGCAGGTCTTGAGAACCATTTTATGGATATTTCAGCCATTTCTGAACCGATTTTGATCATGAACAAAGTTTATTCTGTTATTAAAATTGTATGCTCTTTCAAATTTGACACTCAGTTTTTCATTATCTCACAACAAAGTTATTTTGTGTAGTGCCCTCTATACCAAAACTCAACTATCCCTTTAAGCTCTGTTTTAGAAATAGCTAGCTTAAAAACATTGAACTCATCTGCAAAACAAAAATTTCTATGACATTTGGATGAGCCATGTTTTGGTTTAAAAGCTGTGATTAGTTTTAAGTTATGTTGTAGTAGATTGCAGAGAAGAGCATACTGCACAGAGGTCTCTGCGAAGAGTCTTCAGTTCATTCCAAATCCCTGCAAGGATCTCTGTCCGCATGTTCATTGTTTTCAAGTACTGTTTCTCACAAGCGGAGAGTCTTTCAGAAGCCTGCAGGTCTTGAGAACCATTTTGGCCAGAGAATTTGAATGGCAGCTGAGAAAAATCAACTTGTTGGTTCTGAGGTTGTCCCCGTGTAATAGTTGTCCTCTTCTCATTCAAGATTGCAGATGTTCCTTGTGTTTGTGTGTCCATACTGTGCAGAACTTGCTGCTCATTGTTTGTATCGTTCACTCTTGCTGATGTTCCTTGATAACATGCAGATGATGCCAACTTGGCAAGCTCTGTGAGCTGTTGAGACATTACCAATATGCTATATGAAAGCAAATGGAAAGATTCACTTTCTTCCATTGAACATGGTCCCTGAGGATTCACCTGAGCTGAGGTTTCCTGTGCCGGTGAAGCTGTAGATGTTGGTAGTAGAAGTTCCATTCTAGCACATTCTGCAGCAAGAGAGATTAGAAGATCTCTAGTATACAACATCTGGGAACAGTCCGTAGCGACTGAGCTTTCTCCACACAAATTCCTTTGATTTGATGGCGAGAAAATTGGCAGTTGGGATTTACCATGACCACACATGGTCAAAAGTGTAGACTGTGGAAATCTTGACTGGTCTGTAGATAGTAGAGGCTGTGGTGGAAGACTACTTGGAGATGATGATCGAAGAGTGCTGGGGGACACTGATTCACGACTGCAAGGGGATGTTGGTTCATCTTTGACCAATAATTCTACAGTGTCTGTAATGTTTTCAGGCCATATATTCAAAGATGGGAGATTGCTTGGTGACATTGGTTCTACAGAGTCTGCAGTGTTTAGAGGCAATGGCAAAGATTGGAGACTGCAAGGGGATTTTGGTTCATCTTTGACCAATACTCGTACAGCATTTGCGTCGTTTTCAGGTGATGGCAAAGATTCGAGACTGTAAGGTGACATCGGTTCATCTTTGACCAATAATTCTACAGCCTCTGCGAAGTTTGGAGGCAATGCCAGGACGTCAACTGTTTGGCTATCTGCAGAAGCAGGTAGGCCTTCACTTTCTAACCTGTGAATGTGTTCATCCTCATCGGTTGCTGTGAATTCTGGTCTTAGTTGCACACTCTTCACTATATTTTGAACTACATTGTCACCCAATGTATGCCTTTGCCTGTACTTTGTGGCCATGATCTGTAACAATCCGGAAATTCTCTTGATTGGTATTTTCAACTGTTGACTGATTTCCTGGGAGACTTGCAGCAGGGTATAAGACTTGTACTTGTTTTCATTCTTGACCATGTCCTGTAGAACTCTCTCCATTATTTCCTGAGACCACTTGAAATGATCAGATTCTGTAGTCTCTCTGTCAGCTGAAATGATAATAGATAAACAATAAAAAATAATAATAATATAGATGTGACTTCAGCTTCAAATTGATTTATTTTCTTTTTCAGTACACCTTTGGATATTTTTGGAGAAGATAAGACCTGACAAAACTCATGATATTGCATTATTCTGAAGGTCAATTTGATGTGCTTTCTTTTGTAAAATATCTAGTCATGCTTTGGGGCTAAAATTAGATAAAACATGTTTTTAAAGGGTGAAATGGTCATAAAATGGCTTGTTGGTTAAAGGGATCTAGTAACTTTGTTTACTGTGCAAAATCTGACAAAGAATATGAGATGTCCCACCCAGTGATGTGTGAAAATTCTGTGAAAATGTCATATGACCAAGTGATTAGCGAAAATGTAAAGTGGTATTTGCTAACTTTATTATTCATGAACCTACTTCGTAAAACCCAACAATCATAATTGTGTAACAAATATATATATATATTCTGCTTCATGTTTCTGTTGGTAATTACGCTTACAGTATTGGTATGTGGCCTAGACTATCAAATTCTACGTAAGTTTGTAGGATTTTTGCCAATGTTACTATGACAGTAGTGGGAAACGCCCCACCCCCTAAAAATGAAATGTACGCTCTTATTACCAACCATGTGAAAGAATATAGTTTTACTAATGTGGGATTATACAAATTTGGCCAAGAAACCGCCTACTAATTGATATATTTGCAAAATAATAAATTGATCTGTTGTGGATAGATATCGCCAATGCTGAATCGTGCATACGCTACATGCATTATTGACCGCGTGCGTTCGCTAATACGGGCTTGTCCCCAGCTTGTCGATATCTCCAGTCCAGCGCTAGCGGCGCGGACAGGTGCGAACGGGCGAGGGATTATACATTTCACGGGCGGGTATTGGATTTCTTAAGATATTTCTGCATTTAACGCATCGTTAGGTTTGGATTTTACCACACAAGCCCTTTTTAGATAATTATTCAACAATATTAATCAATTATATATGTTTTCTGTAACTTTCCCATAACTTTGAATAAAATATATATGTATTATGATTGTATAGTATTTGATGTATTATTCATTATATTGTTCAACATTTATGCTTACATGTATGTTAGTGCTGTTGACGAGTCACGGGTACCCGGGTCCCGCCGAAAAATGTTGAGTCCCGGGCGCAAAAATCGATACTCGATATCCCGAAAAAAAAGCAAAAGTCCCCTTTTTGAACGCCCAAGTTATCTGCCCACTCTCATTTTCTTTTCTTTCCTTTTTCCCTCTTTGAACGCCCGAGTTTGTCATAAATAGGCTGCATTTTTGTCACTTGAATGAACATGTTTTCCCAGCGGCGTGACATGCCGATAGCGAAATCAACAAATGGGTAAATTCCGGGTACCCGTGACTCGCCCGAAAAATTATCGCGAGTCCCGGGAGGGAAATACTCCCGAAATCGACACCTCTAATGTATGTACTATCCATAGCAAGACTCTCGATCATAGACATAGACTCTTACTTGTACATTCAGGATCGCTTTCAGCTGCACTGCCTTGACGAGGTATCTTGGCCTGGGGCTGAGAGCCGTCGTTCTCCATTCTTGTGTGGTGCTTGCTCCCCGATGTAGAAGGCCCTCTTGTGCCGGGCTCCCCTCTTGCATCATCGGTAGCACTGTGTGTGAAAGGTTTCATGTCGGCACTTTTCTCTACAATATCTAGTATTGTATTACAGGATTCAGAAACTGAAGCAGGACGATCATTCAATAAAAGAAACGTAATTAAAGGCGACTTCTTTGCGGTCTGCTGATTGACGTTCTGTTTCACGCTGGTACCGGGCTCTTCTGGGAGAGGTGGTGGTGGTGGCGGCACAACTCTTGGCAGTATCTTCCTGTAGCTAGATCGTTGTTGAGTAGGAACACTGGGTCTTTGAGGGGTCCATGGCCTCCTTGCAGGTTTTGATACGGTACAAGACTTTTTTGGTTTTGATACGGTACAAGACTTTGTTGGTTTTGATACGGTACAAGACTTTGTTGGTTTTGATACGGTACAAGACTTTGTTGGTTTTGGGTCTGCATGTAGCTGCTCACAGTACTTCCGTCTTGCATCACCCTCTTTTGAGAACATCTTTATCAACTTTGAGATGACTCTGAAGAGATCTTGTGCTCCTTCTATTTTCTCATCATGATTTGTTCTTGTGTTGCATTCTTTGGCTAGCATAGCAATCAAGGCTGAAATGTTGCTGGCAGGTATGGAGAGCTTGCTTCCAATCGCTGCGTAGACATCCAACAGATTGTCACACTTTTCGTATTCTTTTCTCGCATAGAAAATGTTATCTATCACCCTCCCTATTAGTTCGCTGTTCCATTGGAAGTCGGGTGCTTGTACATTCATTGTTGAAATCTGTAAATTGGAGAAATAAAAGTGAAATTTAGTAACTTTACTGGCTTAACTCGCAAGCGATTCTCTTCCAGCTCTTCCAACAACTTTTGTTATGGGCTGGGGTGAGGGGTCAACTATTGGGGGATACGTGTGGGGGATATTGGTTTGGTAATATTTGTTTGTTCGCCCCCCAAAGTTTGTACGTTGCTTACGGGAACCGGGAGAGCTGTGTACAAAGCCTATGAAGATTTCCAAACTGAAAGGGAACGGGTTAAATGAAAGGTAACATCTTTTGTAGTCCATTCCACTAACAAAAGTTCAGAAAAATATGTTTCCATACTAAAGCTTGTACATGGGTCTGCACAAAGACCCATGTACCAATGTACATTCTTTGTCCAGGGCGAACGAATCCTCCAGGATTCTATTACAGTATCTCCAAATGTATTCGTGAATAGAATTGGTGCACTCTCAGCCGTTGGGCGCATACTGAACCATCAAATAATGATGGTTCCGGGAGAGTGAGAGTAATTAATTGTATCTTTTATAAATAACACAACCCTTTGCAAAGTGTTGAGCATCTATTTAAAGGGTACCACCACCCCAAAATAATATTAAAGGGAATATCTTTAGTAGTCCATTCCATCAACAAGTTCACAAAAATATGTTTATTGGAAAACGCATCACCATTCTAAAGCATGCGTTCATGGGTACAAAGTCTACTTTGTCAAGAGCAAACGAATCGTCCGGGATTCTATTGTCTCCAAACGTACACGTGATTAGGATTTGCGCACTCGCAAATGTTAGGCCCGTACGAAACCAAGAAATAATAGTGGTTCCGTAAGTGGTGGTAATTTATTGCTTTGTTTAAGAATTTTCACAACCCTTTGCATGGGCGTCGATCGGTCATTGATACCCATTCATCGGGGGGGGGGGGGGGTGATCTATTCATTCATCCCCCCTGATGAATAGGTATTACGTAAGTATCGACGCCCATGACCCTTTGCAAAAACGGTACTAAAACATTATTACACAACGGTACCTAGTGGTTGGTACCCTTCAAGACATGCCCCCCCCCCCCCCCCCCCCACCCCAATCACTCCAGGTCTGTACCATTTATAAGTATAACGTTGTATGATTATTTACACCGTCGTAGATGTGACTGGGATAAGTATTTGACCCATGAGGCATGACCGTTTTGGTTTATCAAGTGAAACATACATGTACTGTAGTATGCACATAGTTGTAAGGTGATTCTGTGCATACATGTGTGCATAGGTCATTGAACAATATGCACGTTAATTGTGGCCCTACCACTGTTATTGGCAATGATGTACAAAACATGGGTACAATACAATTTCCATTAGCTACTGACACCGACTGTCGTTGTAGTCTACTTACCAATGCAGTTATGTTTATCTTTGTCGCTCCAGAGGCAGAGCTGATCATCATTGCAGCAAACTCCTTGCCTTATTTATCGATGCTTGTAAAAGCAAACGTCAGTATCATTACAAACATGACACAAGCGGGTTACAGGATGAAGATTGCCATCCAAGTTTCACAGTATTAATGAGGATACTACAGTAATTATAGAAAACATGTCTTCAATTCAGCTCTGTTGATCCATGTATAACACTGTGTAGCAGTAGGCCTACTAATTGACATGTACAGATGTTCTACTGTAGTATGATATGCACGGTCATATGCACATGTATGCCCTCCAATGCAATGTGGATCTACTTCCACTGTGTGTGTATTGTGTATAGAGCTGAGCTGATATTCATGTACCGTGATTGGGCAAAATACTGCTGACCTCAAATTACCATCTGATAAACACACACACACACTCACTCAGGCATACACAGGGTATGTGTTTGATTGTTCCATTTATTCCAGAGGGGTATTCATGAGCTTCTTTCTTTCACTGCTAAATCATGCACGCATAGAATATGCAGCACATAAAGTGGTGGACATTGGATTGTTAAATTTTCTTTTACAGAGGGGTATATTCATGGCTTTGATTGTCTTATATGTGTGCATTCCCTCTCTATTTTGTGTTTGTGTATTGATTGATGTGAATATGTAAATGTACTGGCATTGACATGTAAATATGCAGTACATTCAAGCAAACTACACATATCTTGTGCCCATACACAAGTAATGGATTGATCTATGTTTTCCTCCCAATGGATATTCAAGAGAATGACCTTTGACATTACTGATGCAGCACTAGTCTTCTGTCACAGACATGAAATTGTTTTTGGATTGTTCCACATTTTCCAGAGGGATATATATATCAAGCTTTGTTAGAAGTATACACCGTGGCATAGTGTGAAGTTGGACTGATTGTGTGTGTTGACCCCCCCCCCCCCCCCATGTATAAACCTGAAGAAAAAAATCCCCTTACATGTATGTTTTCTTTTTTTCCTTTCAAATAATTGGGGGGGGGGGGGGGGGGGTGGGGGGTGGGCACATGACCAGGACACCCCAGGACATGCCCAGGGCCACTAGATATTAGCTTTGTGCCTTTAAATTTCATTGATGCAAAATTCCAATGGCCCAATGGGCAACCAAATATAACAGAATTGGTATGTAATTTCTTTATTTCTGGCCACCAGATTCCAGTTTCGGGCCACTAGAATTTGTGAATATTTTGTTTTCTTTTGATCAGCTTGACTGGGCCTGTGGGCCATGAAGGAAAAAAGTAAATTCTGAGCATTGACAATTGTCAAAGCAATTCCGCATTTAAGTGTTTAATGGAAAACACTTCTTCATCATAAAGTTATAAACTTATTATAAAACAGGCCTTGAGAACAAGTGATTTTTTTATTTTTTTGTATTCAAATACTTTTAACAAACATTACAATATCCTTTGAACATACATTATTTACAATGTTCAGCCAAATGAAGCATGAACATAATGAAATGTACACTTTTATCACTGACCATGTGAAAGAATATATTTTTTACTGATATGGGATAATACAAATTTGGCCACGAAAACTGCCTATCAATTGATTTATTTGCAATTTAGAAGAAAAAAACTTTGGTAAAACATCAATATTGCAAACGGTTGTAATTAAAAATGTTTGTGGGCACATTATATGCAAACACCGCCGATCGTCTAGCTGCAAGTCTCGAGGCCGGGGAGGTTTGGCGGAATAAGCTGTGATCTTTTTGCCCAATCTAATTGGCAGCACATGTAATTTTTCATATATTTTTGCATTTTACGATGGTATGGTTCACATTTTACCACAAAATCCTTTGAACATGCATTATTTACAATGAAGCCAAATGACGCATGAAAATAATGAAATGTACACTTTTATCACTGACCATGTGAAAGAATATATATTTTTACTGATATGGGATAATACAAATTTGGCCACGAAAACTGCCTTATCAATTGATTTATTTGCAATTTAGAAGAAAAAAAACTTTGGTAAAACTAAAAGATCAATATTGTAAACGGTTGTAATTAAAAATGTTTGTGGGCACATTATATGCAAAGAAGTATGCAAACACCGCCGATCGTCTAGCTGCAAGTCTGAGGCCGGGGAGGTTTGGCGGAATAAGCTGTGATCTTTTTGCCCAATCTAATTGGCAGCACATTTTACGATGGTATGGTTCACATTAGTGCTGTAACTGACCTTGATGATCGGATCGTTTGATCGGATCGGCAAAATTTGATCGATGAAAATCGGATCGCAGCAATCGGATCGGATTGGTAAAAAAAAAAAAAAAAAAAAAATAATCGTTTTTTTTTCTTTGGAAAATGATCCCTAAAAACATATTTTGGGAATATAAATTAATACCAAAGCAACATATATCCATATTAATAAGCCCAAGGTAATCCTGTACGGGTATGCTTTCATTTCAAACTGATTACCTCTTCCTTTACAAAATTAATCACGCCGATTCTGAGCTTAGTCCCATGTGATCAATTTGGCGTAACCTTTCAGAATCACATGGGACTAAGCTCAGAATCGGCGCGAAATTTTGTGAAAGGAGAGGTAATCAGTTTTAAATGAAATCATAACCATACAAGATTACCTTGGACTTATTCATATGGATATAGTATGTTGCTTTGGTATTAATTCATATTCCCAAAATATGTTTTTTGGGGATCATTTTTCAAAGAAAAAAAAACGATTTTTTTTTTTTTTTTTTTTTTTTTCTTTTTTTTTTTTCCGATCCGATTTTTTTTCCGATTTTTTCTGCATGATCGGAAATCGGCAAAAATGATCCGATCAACCATGATCGGATCGGGATCGGCATGCCGATCCGATGATCGGTTACAGCATTAGTTCACATTTTACCACATAAACCCTCTTGTATACTACTATTTCAACCAAATCAATTTGTTTGGCTTATAAAGTGGACTTCTTTAATTTTCCCTATGCTGCTCTATGGCTTTAATTCTTGAAGATAAGTATGCAAAATAGAGCCTCACACATGTGGTTTTCTGATTATTTCTGTTTTCCTTTTCAAGTGCGATTGAATATGTATAGAGTACCGTAAACCGGGATGACTTTGGCCGCCGGGGTGACTTTTGCCATTTTTTTAGAAAGTTGTACTTAGAAAGTCTCACTCTTGAGAAGTAATTTCTGATTCTATTTGAAACTAGAAATTGGTTCTCAAAAAGTGGCAAAAGTCACCCCGGTTTATGGTAGTTTGATACGAGACATGGTATGCAATATCTTGCAAGTACATGTGACTTCATGCATTGTGGGTAGGGCTCTGCAGTCTGCAAACCTCGGGCACCTGTCCAAATTGTTTTATACCCTGGGCCCTTTTTCATGAAAGGATCTTAGCTAAGACAGTTGACTTATATGGTGCAGAGCTACGGAGCGTTCTGCACAGAGCGTTGGAAATGATAAAGCTTTGTTTAGAAGTTATAAAAGACAAAGTTCTATATTAGCTAAGACCCTTTCATTAAACGGCCCCTGCTTGCCTGGGGCTAGCAAGTGAAATTCGGTGGAAGCAAGTACAAGTCACTTGCAGTGTTCATTACATTACAAGTATAATATAAACTTGTCCTTTCAAAATGCACAGAATAATATAAATTGCATAAAGAAAATCAAGCAATTAAAAGTTGTGTTATGTTGGGAGCTGAACCCGAGACCTAGGGCTAGTCTTTTTAACCACTGAACTACAAAGCAATCTGACTACACTTCCTCAAAGCCGTTTTCATTGACAATACAAGTCCAAGGGGATAAATGAGTACGGTCTAGCAAGCCAAAAGGTCTCGGCTTTGTTTCTGGCAAAGCCCAATTTTCTTTGCTTTTTTTGTTGTTGAGATTGTAATAATCAATATTTGGTGTAAGAAATATCCAGTATACAGTGGCAGCTAACTTATATTAGGTATCTTGTTAAATTAGGGTAAAACACAATAACAATCTTGGGACCAGCGAAAAGTGGTTATATTATAAGAGTTTTGACATCAGAGATAGTGTTCCACCATATTGTACATTTTTGAACTTTTATAAACAATTTTTCTACCATAATCATAATGGCATTCTAATGTACAAAGGCATGCACGCTGCAAATAGATAGAACAGGAATTTATACTTTTGGTATTTATAGTCTTATTCGGATGACAAAAGAGAACAAATTAATGCATATTTTGATTCACAAGTGGTGCAATGTCATCCGAGTGAATGGCATAGAATCCTGTGCGAAGCAGTTTAAGTTCATGCGAAATGTCCGAGAGCATCTGGTTCTGAGTGTCCAAACTCTTCAGAAACCTGCGCTCAAACTCTGACATTTCTCCTGGCAGATTCTCTGACATGAGAGGGAAGGTGCTCTTGCGAGACCTCTTGGCAGACTGCTGCGTTGTGCTGTGATTGTCCATGGAGTGACGCTTGGACGAGTTGCTTGGTAGGTTGGTTGCTTGGTTACCTCCCATCGGATGATGATTAGGGATGCGATCCTGGATGATTGGCATTGCGATGTATTGCGATTGCGGAATACTTGCCATTGGCGTCGTTGGAAGAGACCCTTGCTGGTGGTAGGACACCAGAGGAATCTGGTTGATCGAGGGCACAGTATTCAGGAAGTGTTTAGATGTCGGGAGTCCTTGGCCCGTGGCAGGTGTGGATTGGGTGTGGACATTGGTGATCCCGATGTCGGGCGAGCCTCGACTCTGGGAAACCATATGATTGAGACTAGCGAACTGTCCAGCCATAGTTGCATGATTGAGGCTCGCGAGCTGTGCTGCCATGGTTGTTTGAGGGAGCCCCGCAAGGCCGGCTAAGTGTGCCCCCAAAGGTGGTTGACCAAGACCCGCTAGCTGAGCCACCACCGTTGATTGGTTGAGGCCTCCCAGCTGACCAGCCACTGATGTCTGCTGCCCAGGGGACTTTGACGTTGAGTTGAACCCCCCAGGGAGGCGACGTCCCTGGGACTTGGGAAGCTTTGGTACAGGAGGAGGTGGTGGTGGAGCGGGTGACTCTGCCGGGTCACAGACTTCCTCCAGGTCGACCTCGGTGACCTCCCTAGTAGAGTTCTCTGTCAGGTCTGTCGGCTCCAGCTTCATGGTGGGATCAATGAACTCCACGATCTGGCAAGAGTCCTCGTTGTCCTCTCCGTCGCTCGGTGTGTCGCTGCTGATGCTGCCCGCGTAGTATTCACCTTCAGGTGCGTTAAAGTCATGCTGGTTGTACACCCGCTCGTATTCTTCATACATATGGAATATCCTATTCGATCCCCGAAGTTTGGCGGTTTCCCTGTCGAAATCGACCCGCGTCAGTTCCCGATAATCGCGAGCCAAGTTTTTGATGAAGTTTTCTACTATGCGGGGTGTTGCGCCAATCTTTTCTGACAGGACAATGTAGATGTCTACCAGTTTCTGGAATTTCTTGTATTTCTTGTGCTTGGTGATCAGCTCATTGAGGATGTATTCCATGCGATCCTTGTTCCAGGGAAATCTTGTTCCTTTGAATGCATGGTCCATGGTGAATATTTGTAAGCTGGAAGATAAAAATATAATAAGAGTGATGAGAGCTTTGATTTGTGTTATTTGTTAAAATAATAGGCTAAAAATATGTATAGTTGTACCTTTAAACTGTTAACTGTTCTGCAATAAATTGTACAAAGTGAAACAAATTATGAAAGTTTGTTAAATGTAGACTCTGTTACTCCCTTGACAATAATGGGCTAAATGTTAGAATAGTTTTACACAATATTTGTTTATAATATGTTCTGTAGATTTACATTTAGTGAAAAGGGGATACATGTAATTGTGTTAAATTGCAGGCTCTGTAAAATATATTTAGGTGCAATTATTGAATAGATCAAAAGGAAAAAACTACCCATATTCTTGAAAACCCACTTTTTTCTTTGGGGAGGGGTGATCAACCAACCCTGTTTTGGGTTTTACATTATCATTTGCATTTATGTTTTTAGGGCTATACACAAAAGACAAAATGCATGATACATTGTATACACAGTGGCATAGCTAATGGTGGGGGGGGGGGGGGGGGGGGGGGGTCCCTATCATAACAAAACAGTGAGAATCATGCAAGGCTTAAATTATAGATGTGTACCCCAAAACCAATCAGTCATACTGTGTGGGGTAGCTACCAGGAAGGCAGGGGGGGGGGGGGGGGGGGGGAGGGGGCAAATAAAGAATGCATAAGGCACCCCCCCCCCTCCCACCATTATTCTGACCACATCATGCCACTTTGCATATTATGTATACAATTAAATGTTGTGTCTTTAGTCTTTACAATAATGTGTTAACATTTTGAACAAATTTCCTCTAGCTCTATTCATGATTGCAGTACTGAACATTCATGTGTTCAAAGAAAAAATGAATCATTATATTACCTGAATTCTGAAGCTGAATGAAGGCTGGTTGTTGACAAGCTATATAGAAAAGTAGTTCCGAGACGTCCGACTTTGTATTATTTCCTTGAAAATATTAAAAAATCTTGAATGGATGTCTTCAAGCAACAGCTGCCTTGAAAGGACATTGAATTATGTGGTAACAATGTTCTGACATCTGAACACAGAAAAGGCTATGAATGTTTCCAATGTTGGGTATAAGAGCTATATGAACTGCATGCACACTTCAGTGTAGTATACAGTATACAGTGCATATATATATTGAATGACTAGCAATGCACAGAGCTGAACCTAGTTTGTGTGCATGTGCAGCGTTGAATGTCAATCCATTGTTATTGAAGAGCTTTTTGTGCATGAAGGATTGTGCTCACACTGAAGAAACACACACAAGAAAGCACACACACCCACACACTGCACACAATACAGTTCACCGGGCACATCCATTTGCTCAGAAAGAAACACACACACAAAGAAGTGCACACACACACACACACACACACACAATGCGAACATACTCTTCTCTATACAATTTCGGACTATCATACACACCATCATGCTGTGCACTGTGTTTGTCAACGTTGCAGTTCAATGCATTTATTCAATTTCCTTTCAGAGGGTAGATGCTCGTTCTGTACAATGCATGTGTACATAGTACAGGCAGGCTATAATCCCCCCAATAACCCCCCCTTCCCCCCCCCCCCCCCCTACCCCTCTCTCTTTCGTTTTCTAAAAAAATATATTTCTCTTTATGAACTGAAATGTGTTCATTGGGCATGCTATTTCAATCTGAATGAGTATGAGGCAATTGTGAGACAAAATGTACCAGGTTATTCTTGTTTAATTGTGTCATCAACATACATAATATAATGTGTATTCGTAGGTGAACAACAACCAATGTTATACACATGTACGGGTTCAGTAAAAACAAAATACACAGGGGCACAGGGTGAATTAGCCACCAAAATGTCAAGAAGAGAACCCCCCCCCCCCCCCCATTATCATAGAAGAGACCCTGTAAATGTGCATAGAGTTCAATGCAAAACTATATTAGAGGGCTACCTTCATTGCCAAAGCAGCAAGCTTGAAAATTAGCCCCGAAAAATAAAATTGTAATATTTCCTGTATGCACCTTTTTTTCTTTGGAATGTTTCATTCCCCAAAATAATACTTGTAATTGTATGAATAACAGAAACATAATAAATGAACATTTTTTCTTCTTCTTCTAACAATGATCAAAATAATACAGAAAAGCAACATTTTCTTCAAATGAAGCATTTTTATTACACTTGCTATTATAGCGGATAAGCAGTTTTCAACAGTCTTTTACATTTAATTATCAAATAGATCAATCACTTATCCCCTTGGGAATATTCCCTATCATCACTAATACACTGCTCATCACTTGCATTTAAATTAGATGAAATCCCACCTAAAATTGAAAATTAATTCTTGCATTGCCAATGACAGTTTGAAAACCTCGGCTAATAATTCTAGAACAGATTAGCATGAAGGGAATTACCTTGTACTCGTAGGTGAAAAGCAATGTCAGTTGCCCAGTGTCGCATGCAAAGCAAAATTGTACTTGCCCCAGGTACTTGCCCTAAGTGCTTGTGCCAAGCCCGGGGGTGTCACTCTCATATAAAAGTGCTACCCACCCCTCTGGACAACCTCTGAAATGGACCCTAACATCGAAAGCTTACAAGTGCACCTGAAAAGTACCCTTTTTGTGGATTTTTTTCTCTAATGAGTGCTGATACAACCGCTTTTTTTATAAAAACGTCAACGACGCTGTATAGCTGAAAACTTGTGCACCTGAAAAAGGTAAAATTTTTCTGTTTTTTTTAATGCTTTTTTAAAAATGCAGGCGCGTAGCCAGTTGTTGGGAGTGACCCCCTCCCCCCCCCCCCCCCCCCCCCGGGTGCCAAGTTCTGCAAGTAGGAATTGGTAACATGCCACCGTGGGATGTGTTGCTCACTGCTCAGTCGGTGATAATGATTGTGAAATTAAGAGCCTGTATAGCGCGGTGGGTTCACTTTAATTTATTTATATTATTTCCCCAAAAAAGTAAACTGACATTAAAAATTGGGTGGTATTGGTTATCCTATGATATACAGCATTCTCATACCTCAAATGACGATCCTTTTCATTTTATGAATAGCGGTCATTCACGTATAGGAAGTGACACGTTATGAATAGCGGTCCTTATGACTAGCGAGATTACCCCGTCAATGTAGTGGTGAATTTTTCATTGATAAATGTTACTGAATACAAAGAGATTGTACTTGAAAAAAAAAACATTAGCAGACAATGTTTGGCAATAAGTAGTACTAGCTTAATACCCCATCATGCAATGTGATGGAAGAACTGGGAAGGCACATAAACAGAGAGGAACATAGTGATTATTATTAAAGCCAAACCTGCTCTAGTAACCACCTGTATATGAATAATAATAATAATAATAATAAATGTTTCTTCTATAGCGCATTTCAAAACCGGAGGAATTCTCAATTGCGCTTTACATAACAAAAACTTATATTCTACATTTTACATTTGAACTCATGTCTACATTATCAAATAACATAATTTAACCGAGTACAAATCAGTGTGCATTTTAAATTACAAAATAAGTTAATAGTTATCAAATAAAGACATGATGTAAATACCCACTGCTTTAATAAGAGATTACTAATCTTGACTCCCTTGAATGCAGCTTACATGTAAATGAACCTGCTGTTAGATACCACCTGCTAATAAAGACCACCGTTTCTGTATCCCTTGTTGTCTTTATAGACACGTTTGACTAATTACAGTTCTGACTTCTGAATTTACTGGATATAGCAAAACCTTGCACAAGTTTGTCAATCATTATTTTAATTTTACAAACATAAATCTTTTACACACATTATGTGAACTTAAAATGCCCATTTCTTCAAAACATGCATTACCGACAAGTGCAGGGTTTTGCTATATCCAGTCACAGCTATAAGAAATTCTTCAATGTGACCAATTTGGTTAGCTGGAAGCCTAGAATCTTAAAGATCAAAATAGTTCTGACCTGAGACAGCCATGCACCTGCAATTGTGAAAGTACAGGGTGGGGCTTACTATAAATCTCCCTGTATAGAACCCCCCTTTTCTTTTTGCATTTTTCCGATGGAAAAAAAGTGCGTCTTGTACGAAATATGAAATTTATTTGTAATATTGATTAGGAAATCGATCTTGTTCGCAAGGCCACTTTAAAGGATAGATTAAATCTTAATTACCGTACTTATTATTATGTTCCATTACTTGAAAGAACATTATTTTTGAAGGCTGGCATAATGTTAGTCCGAAGATTCCTTAGTTCACTGAATATGTTCAAAAGCAACCTGTTCTCTTCGTCTATTTTCTGGAGTTCTTTCTGCTCCTTTTCAGTGAAATTTCTCTGTGGCTCATTGTTCTGCAAAGGCAAATCCCTACTGTCCTTTTCTGTGGCATCTCTACCCTGACTAACGGGACTAGGCTGTTGAAGCTCTTGCTCACGAAATACAAAGGGTCTTGATGAAACAAAGTGATTTCCGCTGGATGGAAATGTGGATGTTGATGCTGTAGCCATTTGGGGTACCACATTAATTGTTGATGCTGTAGCCATTTGGGGTACCACATTAATTGTTGGTGCTGTAGCCATTTGGGGTACCACATTAATCGTTGGTGCTGGAGCCGTTTGTGGTAATACTTTCATTGTCGGTGCCGCCTGTCCCACCGAAGCTGGTGCCAATCCCAATTGCATCGCTAACTGGCAAAACTGTATGGGTAATATTAATTGTTGAGCTACCGACAATGGTATTATGGATGGTGCCCCTATCACTTGCACCACCACTGGTATCAATGGCATCTGCGGTGCTACTTGTATGGATGGTGCCATAGCCACTGGTACTGTCGGTGCCACAACTGTCGGTGCCATTTGCGTTGCTGCTACGGTCACAGCTTGTACACGTTTTTGGTTTTCTTTCTTTTGTTGCTTCTCCTTTCTAGACTTTTTTTTCTTTTCCTTTCTAGACTTTTTTTTCTTGTGCTTTTTAGGAGCTCTACTTAACTCTTCCGGTGACCATTTTTCGTACTTCTTAGCTTTGCAGATTCTGTACCTGGCATTTTTGCAATCGGCAACACTGATAGTTTGGCGAGTGCTGGTGCCACTGCATAATTTGTTGATGTTACACGTGTTTGTGACAGTTCTGATGTCTGTGTTTTGTGTGTTCGTGGCGGTGTTGGTGTTACTTGTGTTTGTGACGGTGCTGATGTCAGTGTTATCTTTGTTTGTGGCAGTGTTGGTGTTATTTGTGACGGTGCTAATGTCAGTGTTAAATGGGGTTGTGACAGTGCTCGTGCACATGTTGATGTCGGTGATATTTATCTTAGTGGCGGTGCTGATGTTGGTGTTTGGGTTAATGGCAGTGTTGCCGCTTGTGCTGGTCTCATATGTCATGGTGCTATGTGCAGCACTGCTGCCTGGCAATTTCTTTCCGTCCTTATGTCCATCTAAAAATTGCTTTCTGTCATTCGGAATGTTTCGCGGTTCCCATCTCTTCCCTCTCTTCTTTGGATCGCTTAAGGAAAGGTATAACTCAAACAGCGAGTATAACACCCTGGAGCCGTAGAGCTCGCCGCGTTCTTTATCTGGCGTATCATTTACTGTCGGCTCATCGTAAGCGAATCTTAAGTCATTGACAATGTCTTCTATCACATCTGACGTCGTCTTTAGCCGCGAAGCAACGATGGTGTAATACAGTTTATGGTTTGGTCTATAACGTTCCCTCTGTATGGCAATGAGTTCACGTAGGACATGTATCTTGATGTCTAATCCAGATTGGAATCCCTCCGCGTGGTTTGGACGACCCATCCTGAAATGAGAGTATAAAATAGTAAATAGTAAAATATGTAAATTTCAGCCAATTGGATCTAAATTTGTCATTCTTTCAAATGTTTACACCAGGTAAACACCTCCATATTAAAGGATGTTGAAGGATTCTTTTTTTTTTATTCAGAATATGAATGTAGGAAGTATTTAAATTAAATAACTGAAATTGATTTTCCTTTTACAATAAATTTTGACAAACATCATACACGGATATATGCATACATGTGACAGTACAATATGTTTATCAGATAAGATAATACATGAACAGGACAGTTCAGTGTTTTCAGAAGATAATGAACGCTATATGAGGAAAGCCTTTATTAGCAACTAACATTGCATGATGTTATTTGAGTATCATATTTGCAGCCATTAAAGGAACTAAAGAATACAACGTACTTTGGCACTTATTCCATAGTTGATAACTTTGCCGAAAAAAACTGCATGAAAATAAACAAAGTAGTGATTTTAGACTAATTTTCTGATGGCAAATCTCAGTTAGCAGCCAGTTCACGCCCCGCCCACATTTAGGGTCCAGAATCGGCAGCGTGATTGACATGTGATTGACAATTCATTGGCTTACGTCATCTACAAAATTTAGTTCATTAGTCCGTTCTTTAGATGACGTCTCATTTTGGCGATTTAAAAAGGGCGTTCCCAGGACAATTAGATATGTACTTATTACCCCAAAATTAACTGATTTCATGGGAAATGACTGCCAAATTCTTTTTCTTGAGGAAAAAATACATAATAGAGAGCCTAATTATGAAAATTAGGCTCTCTAGACGCTGTAGTCCCTTTAATTGTTGCGCAATGTAAAGAAGGTACTGTTTTATTGGAGAACAGTAAGGGTGTACAAAGTCAAACATTAAAGACAAACTATCTGTTCGCGCTGTATTTACCCGATGATCATGGGGATAGTGACAGTCCCTGGAGATGTATTTCTTCCTCGTTTTTTCCTTATCCTCTCCCATGGACTGAACAAATATTTCTTCGTCTTGGCCATCTGTAAATTTACAAGTCATTTATATATAATTAACAAAAAATATTTAAAATTGAATCAGTTGGCTAAAGGGGTAATACTATTTAAACCCCATTGTTATGAGGTCATTGGGTCCATTGATTTTACCCGATTATATCAGATATCTTATATCTTATATCAGGGCTTAAAAACAATGACATTCTGATATTGCTCCGGAGCGTAATTAAGTGTAAAATTTTACATGCCCGATCAAAAAAGTCCTTTTGGTTTGTTTCTTTGTTTGGGGCCATGAGATGTCTGTCCACTAATGGCCCGGTCAGATATCAACGGATATCGGAAACGTATGCCCAACGAATATACAATTTGCGAAATTAAATTATCCGGTAATGAAAGTCGTCTCCATTGCTTCATGTACAAAACATAGAACAACGTACATCACCGGACAAGGAACGGACAAGAAACGTATAGAACGGATGGAAAATTTAGCTCTCCGTTTGACATCCGTTTGCGCAATCCGTTGATATGTGACCGGGCTATTAAAGGAGTTAGATCCTATTTTTGCTTCTCGACAGGGGCCACATGGCAAACAAAAGCTAATTTCTAGTACCAGTTTAATCCACAGGTTCTAAATGTTATTGTTTTTAAGCCCTGATACGAGATATCCGATATAATGAGGTAAAATCAATGGACCCAATGACTTGTAACAATGAGGTTTATCTAAAGTATGGCCAACTGATTCAATTCTTAGATAACTTTTTTATAATTTACAGATGGCCAAGATGAAGAAGTGGAAATATTTCTCCAGTCGAGGGATAATAAGGAGGGAAAAAAAAGCCTACAACGAGATAAGTGGCCACTGTAGTTGTGACCTCTATACACAGGTTCCATAACACTGTTTTTCTTTGCGAGGGATCACTTTTGGTGGCCACTATTTGCAGGTTGGCCGCTATAGACAGGTTTTGACTGTATTTAGTATTACCCGATGGGGATAGTGACCGTCCCTGGAGATGCAGATGTATTTCTTTCTCGGCTTTTTTTCCTCATCCATCGACTGGAGAAATATTTCTTCTTCGTCCTTCTCATCTGTAAATTACATATATTAAAACAAATATTTGAAAAATTAAATCAATTGGCCATAAACTCATTGTAACACTAACAAGCTCATTTGGCCCATTGATTCTACCTCATATACATGTTGTATATCAGATTTCTCATATATCAGGGCTTAAAAACAATGAAATATGTAGACTTGTTTACCTTGTGCACTGGTCGAGCAGTAAAAACATGATTTTACTCTTTTTTTTGGACAGACCTATATCTCACGGCCCCAAACTAATTTGATAACTATTCTCATTATAATTTACATTACCCTATAAGTTATATTTTAAAAAGTAAGAAATTTGTTCAAGTAAGTGAGGCTCGATGACAAAAACAGTGAATCTGACCCCAAGGCTGAGCCCTTGGCCCCCGTTGCAGAAAGAGATACAGTTGATTGTAAGTTAAAAATTGTGCTCATTAGATCGTGTGTCCTAAATTCGCTAATCTGATTGGTTGAAACACATAACGGGACCCTGGTTTATTTTTTTTCACAGTGCATGAAGCCTTATTTTATTTGCTCATTTTTCATTTTCATGAGTACTTAAGTTAAAGGTATATGCCAGTTTTGGAAACGCCCCCCTCTCAAAAAATGAAATGGAAGCTCTTATTACCAATCATGTGAAAGAATATGTTTTTACTAATACGGGATGATACAAACTTTGCCTGGAAACCGCCTACTAATTGATATATTTGGTAAATTATCATATCGATCCGGTCCGGCTCGCCGATGGTCGTATGGTTGATAAGCCACGTGCGATGCGTGTAAATCCTATGGCAAATGCGCACATGGTAATTCGCCCAAGAATACGAATGTGGCCAGCGTAGACGGGCCAAGCTGACGGTGAATTTAGGCTCAATGTCAGCGGCTTTCATAAACGTTTTTACTGATTTTTCTGCATTTGATGAAATAAACGGTACCCTGGGGTACCAGACGATTTTGCTTAATTATTTATTTAATTTTTAGGGCTGTACTGTGGGTATAGCGTGCATACAATCGCGCACTGCATGCACAACGCAATACGGTTGTACTTCGAGTGGACACAAGATGGCGCTACACAACGCGGGATACCGGGGTCAGGGGGGGTAAACTCAGCCGCCATGATGGTTAGGTATGTATGCGATTAGAAGCAGTTTAGCTACGTCACAAAACGTCATCAAAAGTATGACAGGCTGTATATTTCGAAATTGATCTGGAATTTAATAATAAAATACATCCCATTGAGCAGTGAAATATTCACCACCTCTTTATCTAGCGTAATCAATTTGTGTTGCCCTTTTCTACCCCATTAATAAGAACACTTTTTTAGTTACATTTTGTGTTAAATACTGTTTATGATTGCTCAATATTTGCAGAAGAGTCGCTCTTCATACACGGATCACTGTCTCAGCCAAGGGCAAAAATTGTTTACAAATTCATCGCGCGCAAAATAACAAATGTACGCGCTAATGACATCTTTGCCATAGAAAATGTACAGTATGAGTGCGCTTGGTAAAGTGCGCGCCTTACGCACATTCTTATTGTTTCGTCATATTATTTCCCCACAATGCAGTTTTGTGACGAACTTCCTCCGTTCAATACTGCTCGTAAACAAGACCGTCAGCCCGCCATTGCTTTATGTACAAAGTGTATGGGGTACGGTACCTACGGGCAATACAGTTTACCTTCTAGTTCTACAACGGCAGTGTTGGAGTCATACTTCTATGACCGGGGTACAACGGTACCCCGGGGTACTGCGTATGTCATCATTTGACGGTAGTACGGTTCAGATTTTTCCACACGCGCTCCTTTTTATGTCATTTCCATAATACTAATCAATTAGTTTGACCAATAAAGCTATTTCCCACTACTGGCCTTTCCCTTTAAATTAAATACTAATTAAATACTAACCTCATTAAGTGTACAGTTGATGCCCAGGTAAAACTGACTGAGCTGCCAATTTCACTACGGTAACAGCAAGTCAGCAACCCGCAACAGATACTCGGGGGGGGTAGCCTACGCCTCCTTGATGTAACTCAGCCTTGTGGCTCAATGCAGAAAGTCCTACAACACATGGAGAGTAAAATTGTAAAATGATTAAAGGGATCTAGTAACTTTGTTGACATGTGCAGAACGTGATGAATGGTTGATGCGATGTATATTATTATTATCTCATATGTCCACAGGGTATTGTGTGAAAATTTCAAGTCAAATGGACATTGCATGGCCAAGTAATGAGCGAAAATGCAAAATGATATTCAATAACTCACTGCACTCACTTTGTACACAGAAGAAAAACTCGCCCGGAGTTTTTCTTATCTGAATACTTCGATCGTACATATCTTTGTAACGAAAGGGAAATTTGAAAAACCGAAACCTGTCCCATGATTTTATTGTTAATACGAATACAACAAGGTATGAGGGAACCGCTAGAATTAAAAATTTATTTTGAGGATTTGGACAATGTTACTAAGTCCCTTTAATGTAGTTTTCTTGTTTCCCTTTATTCTCTGCTTCGGAGGTGGCTGGGTTTTTTCTGTAATATCTTTAAGAAATTGACAAAACAAACAGGATAAACAGGAATTTGTAATATCATGTATTCACAATCACAATAGATAGAATTGATATCATTACATTTCATTCACATATCATTGGGTTATACTAGTTATAGCAAATGATACATTACCAATTTCTTCGAGTTAAAAAACAAAAAAAAGGTGCAATGAATCGGCACAACCTGTGCCATGGAACAGTGTCATGGAACCCATCTATAAAGTTTACCTGCCTTCAGTGGCCACTTATCCTGTTCCTTACTTAGCCTAGGTGGTCACAATGTATATCATTATCTCTATAGAGTATAGGCCTACACAACATGTTTGACTGTAGGTATGTGCTACCCCTGCGTCATTTGCGTGTCATTATAACATGTACAATGTATTATATATTTATTCATGCAAGGTAGCATATTTGCTTGGAAGTTGACATACATGACATATATGCAAGCTGGCAAGAGGTGCTTGTACATTATTAACAGTGGTATACTAAAGTAGCATGCACGTACACGATATATGATGAGGGAAAAAACATGTAGCAATATTCCCACATAGACCTTATTATAATTTAGTGCACGCATGCGTTATCACATTTGCCCCAATATGAATATCAGAAACGGTTGTCTTACCTGCTAATACGAATACAAATAAGCACACTTAAATCAGTCAGCCGGCTATTTTGTATCTTCATGCACAGTAACTAATGTGATAGCAGACGCCATACTCTATTGAAGATTTAACATACAAGCATGTACAGTATATTTGCTGTGAACTAGCTGACCGCAACATACAATACACCAATGGCAATGCATTATTTCCAAGCCTTTCTTCTATGTCATTATATTGCATTGACTGCACACTATGAATAGCTGCTGCTGCAGCATGCTCACACTTTACACACAGATCAAGCACATTGGCACATCCTACATGCTAGTCTCATATTTTCAGACCCTGATAGTGACTTTGAGTACAAAGAAAGAATGTTATAATTTGCAAAATGACTTGTAGGGGCTCAACGACTAAAAGTAAAATGAGGTAGTAGTATAGAAAAACATTATCTTGACTGTCAGCACTAGGTGGCGTTTTGGGTTTTATTATTTTGTTAAAAGTGCGGGTAGGCTGGGAGGGGTACCAAATGTTTTTCAATTTTCTCCCCAAATTTAGTGCAGGCCCGCTGGCCCAGGACCATTAGAACTTGCTCCGGGCCATCAGATTTAAAGGGGACCACCAGGCAAAGAACAACACATTATTATATGTTTTGGTATTGTTTTGTGATATCAAATAGATACCCAACATTTTGCAAAGGGTTGTGTAATTCATAAACAAAGCAATTAATTTCCACCACTTACGGAACCACTGCTATTTCCTGGTTCCATACGGACCAACCATTTGCGAGTGCGCCAATGCTATTCACGCACACGTTTGTAAACAATAGATTCCCGGGCGATTCGTTCGCTCTGCACACGTTGCAATTCACTGCACACATAGCAGCCTGCGTAATTCAGACCGCATGAACGCATGCTTTAGAATGGTGATGCGTTTCCATTTATATATTTTTTTTCTGGAAACATATTTTTGTGAACTTGTTGATGGAATGGAATACTAAAGATGTTACCTTTCTTTAATAAGAATATTATTTTTGGGTGGTGGTACCCTTTAATTCCTAAGGCCTAAATGAAAAAAACAGATTTGTTAATGTTCTTCTTTGTTTGGAGCCATCTGAATCAGCCATTAGAATTATTTTTAATGTGTTTTTTTCTAGCCCGACTGGGCCACATAAAAACACACGAGTTCCTAATTTCTAGCATTGGTGATACGCACATTCATATACAAATTCATATAGTACACATACAGGCACGCCAGCATCAACCCAGCAAGCTAACCAATACAATTGCACAAACAAGATATTAAGCAGAAACAAAATTGTTTGGATTATTTTTTCAGAAACTTTTTTTTAATTTGCAAAATAATATGATAAACGTTGAACCATAGCAAAACAATATTTGTCAACAGTTCAAAGATTAACTACTCTGTACATGTTCTCATGATGTTTATGAGAAATTCAGGAAGCAGGGACAAAATTAATACATATTTTGTTGGAAACATTTCAAGCTTGCTTGCTTGAAAATAACATTTTGTTTTAACTGTAAGCTAGGAAGACACAGTGGCGTAGCTAGGATTTTTCCAGTGGAGGGGGAGGGGAGAGCACCAACAATTTTGGGGGGTCACATGCCCCCCCCCCCCCCCCACTGCTACACCCCTGGGGAGACGGTAATATTGGGGGAAATAATCACTTTGATGATAACATTTTAATTTTTTTATCAAGAAATTGCAATTAGCAAGACCTGAATAAATGCTTGTGGGCTGCGGCCAAATATTAAAGGGACTTAGTAACATTGTCCAAATCCTCAAAATAAAATCCTAATTCTAGCGGTTCCCTTATACCTTGTTGTATTCGTATTAGGTTTCGGTTTTTCAAATTTTCCTTTCGTTACAAAGATATGTATGATTGAAGTATTCAGATAAGAAAAACTCTGGGCGAGTTTTTCTTCTGTGTACAAAGTGAGTGCAGTGAGTTACTGAATATCACTTTGCATTTTCGCTCATTACTTGGCCATACAATGTCCATTTGACTTGAAATTTTCACACAATACCCTGTGGACATATGAGATAACAACAATATACATTGCATCAACCATTCATCACTTTTTGCACATGTCAACAAAGTTACTAGATCCCTTTAATATTATCCACACAATACTGTTGTGAGTAATAATATTCAAACTACATTGAAGTCATAACATTTCTCACAAAGGAAATGCACACACTTTTTTTTTATGGGATTGAGATTCTGAAAAAGAAGAGAGTTTAAAATGAAGTGAATTTCAAGATCCAGTATACTTATATAATTGAAAAAAAGACAGGAAAGGAATGTACTTGTTACGTTGTGGACCAGTCTGGCCAGTATAGCGTTGTGCCTTGTCAAGTAAAATATCACAAATTGTCATTTGTGTTCAACTACGAGAACATGCAAGTATGAATCATTGCTTACTAGTTCATCTCTCCTAGAGACACGCAAGCAAGACCTTTAGTATAAGCACATTTAACAACCTAGCGCAATGAATTGTTATTTTGCACATTGGTTTATTTTTAGGGCATGTACTACATTTTTGGTTTGGGGAAGACAGATGTAAAAATTCATGATTGCCATTCGGGCAAATAGAAAGTAGTAAGTGCTGCAGCTTGCGCAAAGTCGTGCAAAGATTTTGCAATCGTAAAAGATACATGTATCCCCATGATTCTAGGTAGTTTGATGGTTGATCAATTAAAATTTTGTACTGTGGAACCTCGTTAAAATGAGGTCCTTAGGACCATGAGAATTAACTTGTTATTATATCAGGTTTCTCATTATATCAGGGTAAAAAAACAGAGCAATATAAGGACCTAGGACCAGCAAAATGACCTTAAAGGAAAGTGTAGGCCTACTCCTCCATTTGAGCCATGTGAGCTAATACTAATACATGCTTGTTATTTACTCCCCGAACCTAACAAACTTACATGTAGCAATTTCTGCACACACTGATCCCTAACCCCATCACTTTATGACCAAAGGTGTAGCACGAGATCATTCTCAGCATTTCAAATGAGGCCATCCTTAACAGGGCTCCACACTCAACTTTTTTCTCAGTGGCCTGGTCGGGCCAGTAAAATAACTTATTCCCCTATTCTGGTGGCCTGAAAGAAAAATTACTGGCCCCAACATAATGAGTAAACATTTTACCATTCAATATATCACTCTTTCTTATTCCCTTTGATTATAGATGAAGCGTGAGATAGAAGAAAACAAGATTGTTCTTATTTTGTCAATGTCAGGTTGAAAATCTGCTTGCCCGATCGGGCCACCAAAATATTACTTTTATACATTTTTGCTGGCCCAAAGTGCAATTTCACTGGCCCCGGGCCAGCGGGCCAGTGTGAGTGTCGAGCCCTGCTTAACTTGCAAGGGATTTTAATGCCCAATGGCATTTGTGTGTTTTGTAACTCGCAAAAATGCAAGCTTGGCACTTAAGTAGTTAAAGCATAAAAATAGGTGCACAAATGACACAGTAAAAGCACTGTTTAAAACATTTCAGTGAAAAAGATAGGAAATGAAAAATTACAACAATAGTCCTTATATACTGTGCTACAAACTAAATGAAATGTGAATGACTGGGGTTTGTTTCATGAAAGGGTCTGTCTATAACTGGCACAAAGCTACAGTACGTTGTATACACAGAGCGTTGATAGCCATTGGAAACTCACAAGCTTTGTTTAGGGTATAAACGTGGAGATAGTTGCACCCGATGGTTCCGCGTCAGATAAGATAAGACAACATACAAAGCGAAGACCCTTTCATGAAACGAGCCCCATGTTTCAAATGACAGATTACTCATGTTTACAATAAGTACTTTCAAACCTGTCAAGTCTATATATGCAAGCCAATTATTGTTGGTCATTAGGAAAAGTTGTAAAATGAAATCCTTTACTAAGTCATATTAGGTGTGGCACAGTGGGGTTGATGATATGATGTTAGCTTTTAAAAACCAAACAAGTTCTCAAAATTCTCTGAAAGCAAAGAACGACAAATTCATTCTGAGATTCCCCACCTCCCACCTCCCACGGCCTGAGACGCTGTTGGCGCCCATGCACCATCTTTCAAGTTTTGTTTCCGAACTGTACTTCAATAACCTTTTTATCTTTATATATATGCTTGTAGCCTTGTTGTACTTTCATACATGTACAGTATAGTATCACTGTGCATTTTCATTTGCTGCAGTTCTTGTGTAGTGCAACTTGAGAGTATAGATGTCATTTTGCAGGAGTTTAAGCTCCTGGCCAATGCCCGCGAGCATCACATTCCGAATATGCCTGCTCTGCCTTGCACGGAGCTGGAACTCTGTCAGTCTGCTCTCGTCTTCAGACGCGTGGGATGATGACGGTAATGGTGGCTGAGGAGATGGAGGTGGAGGTGATTGATGCAAAACATCTGGCAGCGGAGTTGCGTTTGATGCTTTCCTCTTCCTTCCTCTTTGATCAGTCATTTGATCCTGATCTGCATGTGGTGATAATGTGCCTTCTGCAGTCAATGGCGAATCCCAACTGCGAGTTGAGAGGTCAAGTCGGGGCTCAAAGGAACGGCGATCATCTGGTTCCTCCTTCATATCCTCATCGATGAGTTCAAAGGTCTGATATTCATCTTCATCATCAGACCAGCCGTCATCGTACCACTTGGCTTGAGTGTACATTCTATAGAAGCGTTCAAATAGATGGCACAACTCCCCTGAGCCTCTGAGCTTGAGACGCGCCTTATTGGGGTACACGTACTTGCTCACCTCCATCCTGTACTGGAACTTGAGTGATCTGAACAAATTGGCAACATTTTTTTGAGTTGTGCCAGTCTTCAGTCCGATGACATCAAAGATATCGGACATTCTTGGAAGTGTCTTGTAGATTTCATGCTTCTCTAGAAGATGAGAGAGGACGAAGATAACCTTTTCATTCGCCCATGCCCATCGTCCTACCTTCTCTGGGTCTTTGCATCTATCCCCCCTTACCGTGGCATATATCCGCTTGCATTCTCCAAACAGTAGATGCATCTCTTTGGATTTCCAAAGTGCATGTTTTTCGTCATCAACATCCGGTCTCCAATGTGCCACATGCTCATATTCACATCGTAGTCTGCTGAGGATGTTGAGCAGTGTTGGAGATTCTAAGCCGACGTTCGGTTCCAGAGCATCACAGACATCCATGAGTTCTGGGAGGGACTTGTACAGCTCTTGATTGTTGACCAGCTCACGGAGGATAACTGGGACGCGTCTAGGGTCACAAATGTTCCAAGGCCCAGGTACAGTTTCTTTCTGTTAAAAAAAAACAATAACGATCAAACAAAACATTAAATTGAAGGTGATAGTGTTGAAAACAAGCCAAAGTTGTAACATCTGGGAAGCTGCAGGAAGAGAATCAATTGTAAAGTTGCAATTAATTGCAAGTGGGATCATGTGAGTGTGACTAAATGTGAAAATCTGATTGATTAATCAGTCTTGCAATTAATTGCATCTTAATCATTTGGATCTCTTTCTGCAATGGAGCCCAGCTCAGTGGGCCCTTATGACTCTTATTTTGCCAGCTAGATCAGATCCGACTCTAGCCTGACTGGGAACGAGCCTGATCAGGTCGAGTTGGCTCTCTGTGAGTAGGACAGGGCTTTTTTTCAAGTCCACAAGTTCCCAGCCCAAGTCCTCAATTTTGTTCCCAATTCGTTTTACGGTGTGACTCTGCTCAGAGTCTGTGTCACAAGACCATGAAAAGCAGTCTCGAGTCCAGACTCGACTAGAGGGATTGGTCTACTGGAAAATTATGAATTTGGGGGCTTATGATTATGATTAGGTATTATGGTTGGAGTTAGAGTTTGGGTTAGGGATTGCGGTTGGACTTGGGGAAATTTAAGTTCATGGCATCAGGTAGTACTAGACCAAATGAATTGAAGACTAAGCGAACATAAACCGACTAGAGCACTGCAGGGCCCTGGGCTGTAGATGTGTTATCGAAACAGATATTTTCAAAACAATCAAGTTCATCACCTGTGACTCTTGAGTTGGAGGTGCAGATGATGAAGTGGATTGTTGCCTCAATGCAGATGACGAAGTTAATTGTTGCTCTGATGCAGACGACGATGTTGAATGATGCTTGGATATATTTTTTCGCGACTTGGATGTGGTGGAGGCGACAGGGCTCAGGGTTTGGAATGCTCTGAACATATTCCACATATCTCTAGACTTCCTCAGCATCTGATATTTGTAAGGTACGTATCGATACTTGATGTTCACATCCTGGAACTCTTCCGCCAGCTGGAAAATAAGCGCCTGCACTTGCTGGGGCGTTGTACCAACCTTACGAGCGACTGCTTCGTAGGCACTGCGCGCATAGGGGTGCGTTGGATTTTTCTCATGAGTTTCGCAGTGTACGAGGAGTTCACTCAGGACATGATATATCGTTAGTTCACTCCAATCGCTGGGGCACATCCATCTTATGTCGGACACGTTCAGTTTCTTGACACACACACGTAACTTTTTCAGTGCAAGTGGGCCTTTGTACCATGCGCAAACGTTGTCGGCTTCTACCCTACATGTAAGGGCTTCTGAGGCGATTTCACTTGAGTTATGAGTCTGTAGAAGGCTTTCATCCATATCTTTGGGTTCTTCTTTTACTAATAACATAGTGTATTCTGGTAGATCTTGACACAAGTCTGCTGCAAGATCGTTTGTTTCTTGAGTGGCTGCATGAAGGGCCTTGGCCGAGACTTCACCCGATGGTAAGGTCTGTAGCGGGCTTTCATCCAGATCTATAGGTTCTCTTTTTACAAAAGTTATTGAGGTGTCTGGTAGATCTTGACACGAGTCGGCTGCAAGATCGTTTGTTTCATGAGTGGCTGCATGCAGGGTCTCAGATGGGATTTCACTCGATTGTAAGGTCTGTTGCAGGCTTTCATCTAGATCTTCAGGTTCGTCTTTAACGGAACGTATTATGGTTTCTGATATGTGAGGGCTTGGGTCTGCTGCTAGTTCTTCTGTTGCAGGAGTTTCTAGGGCCTTGGATGGAGTTTCACAGGAGTTTCCAAGTTCGTCTTTCAGATGCGCACACAGGTCACTATGCTCGTTCAACTGTTTACTGGAATCGCATTCTTCATCTCCAGCTGTGCAATGGTACAACTTTTTGTATTTGTCAAACAGCACAAATATTACCGCACTTTCTTTGATTGTCAAATCCAATCTGTCCGTGTCCAAGTTTTCTCGAATATTCCTGTCGTATTCCTGCCTTATTTCCGTAAGGAGTTTGGTCAGATCACCAGGTGGGATGCCGTTTTTTGCAGCGAGCATTTCGTAGGTGAGCACGACCTGCTTCCTCTTGTAGTTCTCCCTCTCGTTGATGAGCTGGTCGAGAAGGGAGACGATCTCCTGCTCTCTCCATTCCACACACGGTCCAGGGGATGAAGATGAATCCATCCTGTCCACCTGTCAGAAAAGAAAAATGATGACTTTAATTAGTTTACGTTACGTGATCCATAAACTTCATGAGATTTCCCCAAAAGTTGAAATATATTTGAGCCCCTTTATACCATAAACCCCAGGGAAAAAATTTATATTTTTATTTGGGGGCTCCCTTTCTAAAAAAAATTCGGGGACTACTTTTATAATTTCTTTTTTTATTTTTTATTTTATTTCAGGGGCTACTATTTAGCTCTAATGCTGTTAGTAATCATCTGATTGGCATTCAATCACGATCCAAAAAGAATATCAATATTGTTCCCGCAAAAAACAACATTATTTTCCCGCCGGGACAATATTTCCATAAATTGATGTAACTTTCTTAATATTTTGAATATTTTGGGCTGCCTTCTGCGCTTCACTTCTCAGTTTTGTCACCAGGTTGCTTACCTCCTCCTTGAGTACAGAGTTTTCATCATCCTCGAGGCTTCTCTTTACTGCAGGTTGAGTTTCCATACGTGGTGGTGCATCCATAGCTGGTGGGACATCCATAGTAGTTGGCCTTGTCGCTGGTATCAGTGGGACGAAATCAGCCTCAAGAAATGCAGGCAGTGCAGATCTCTTGTTCCTTCTTAACATCTTCCTTTTCGTCACCGCATTCCCCACTTTCAGTCGCACGCTGTCTGGCTTTGAGAAGTGTATGGCATTGTTTGCGTGAGCTATAATGAACATCACATCACGTACATGTGCAATTTTATTGAAAAAATCGTATAACTCTAACACGAGTCCTGTCTTGAAACAGCGAATCTTGCCCTTGGCTAACTGCGGGTTGGTGAAGTGGACAAAGGACAATCCCTCCGACTTCGAAAATGGCCCAGGATCATCACCGGAGCATGCTGTGGAGGCTTTCATTCTCCCTGCCAATCAAAAGGATGAGAATATTCAAATTCATCAATGTTTAATTCTGTTTTATTTATGCATCCTCAGTAATATTGGGGATAAACATTTTTATCACTCTTACATTACAAGAACAATTTATTTATGGATTCATAGAAAAATTATTTCAGCATATTTCATAAACACATTTTTCACCATGTTTCATATTTTTTTTAGAAATTTTCATTTTCAGAATATTTCTCATGTGGCATTAGTTCAACAAATGCAATTCAAGCTGGTATATAAAATAAGATTATAAAAGAAAATTATTATCAAAGAAATCTTATCCTGGCAGCTCAATTACTGATTGATCATCATTTTGTTCACTTATAAATGACTTAGAATAATTTGCAGGTTTTAAATCGTAACTAAAATTATTCTTGTGTAATTAAGTTTTGTCAAAAATAATGAACAACATTTTAATGCTGAATTCAGGAAAGAATAGTGAAATACTCCAGGTTGTAATGTAGTAAAAAGAAATGACAGGAAAATAAAAATTCATAACTAACCTGAGGTGTCGGATGAGGGAAGAGTAGTTGGTATGACTCCTGCCCGTTGACCAGCATCTGAAATGGAGGGTCGAGTGTCCAAACCAATGGTATCAGCATGGCGAGACATCTCTGCAGGTTCCTGCCTGCTGCTTGTATTCAAAGGAATGGCACTGGGTGGGTCTTCTGGAGGCTCAGACGGTTCATCAGCTTTCTCATCCATGCTCAGAAAACGGGACTTGACGATGATCTAAGAGAGTGTATTAAAGGCTACATGCAGACTTGGTCTTGGCAATCACTCGACATACAACTTCTGTCAGCTCTTTATAACACTACATTGAAGCATTGATCATGTTTGTGAAATGTCATACCATACCCAGCTATCTATTGCTATATTTTAACTGCAAAACACTGAGTGAACAAAGTCTGTATAAACGAGATGCATGCACACATGTTTGTGTAGTCTACCATTGATCACTATACTCGAGCTACAACACTGTGTGTGTAGACTAGACATGTATACAACTTGCCCTGATTGTGTGTGTAGTCTGTAGATGTACCTCTCTGTGTGTGTGTGTGTGTCTATTGACTGGATCATGAACTGTGCACTGGGAATGTCAACAAAAAACCATGCTGCCTTGCTCAGCTGTGTTAGTCTGATTATTCAGACCCTATTATGCAGTTGTGACCTATTTAGATGTGCATGCAAAATTAGGAGTAAATGATTATGTTTGACAATGACGATTTGAATAAGGTCTTACAATGTAAGATATGTGAAGGGTTTGAATGCACAAACAATAATTGTTTTACCAATTCAAGATAAATGCGATTTTAATAAATCTATTAAAAAAAGATGAAAAAAGTTTGAATCGTGATAAAAAATCAAAATATGATAATGCTGGTTTATCAAAATTTGAAATATGTACTTTATAAAAAATATATTTTCCTTTTCCCTCTATAGAGAAGAGCTTAAGTACAAAGTGCGATGGAAATGCTGTAGTCCGAAGGATCATACTTGGGAATCTGAAGAATTCCAAAGAAATACAAAGATTGATGTAGTTAAATCAATTTTTTTTTTAATTTTAAACAAATCATTCTTGTATTATTTCCCTTTTTCTATTCCTTTAAATATTTTGCAGGAGAAGACCTTGTACAAAGTGTGTTGGAAAGGATATGGTCCGGATGATTGCATAGAAGAGCAATGAGAAGAGATGCATGTTTGTGTTAAGGACCAGAGGGGTACTGTTTCACAAAGATCCTAAGTTGAACTTAACTCTAAGTTGGACTTATCTATTTTGGAAAGCTATTTGTAGCCTTGGAATAAAACATTAATATATTCAAAAGCAAGAATGTAATTATTTTAGACTTTCATAAGTTTTAGATCAAGAACATGAAATCTACTTGATAATAGAAAATATTATTATGATTTGAATTTTAAACATCTTATGCCTTTTATACAAACTTTTCCCAAAAAATTAAAAAGCACTAACGGCTTTCCATAATTTTTAAGTCCAACTTAGAGATAAGTTCAACTAGGATCTTTGTGAAACACCCCCCTGCTCATGAGTAGAATCACAAGACACAGACAAGTCTAATTATAACTTTTAATTTATACATTTATATTTTGCAGGAGAAGACCTTGTACAAAGTGCGGTGGACAGGCTATGCTCCCGATGCGGACAGGTGGGAGCCCAAAGACGATTTGGTTTATTAACAATTTAAATATGTAATTCATAAATATAATTTCCTTTCTCTATTCCTTTAATACTTTGCAGAAGAAAAATTTGCAGGAGACGATTTTGTTTATTACCAATTTATATATGTAATTCAAATATAATTTCCTTTCTCTATTCCTTTAATATTTTGCAGGGGAAGACGTTGTACAAAGTGCGATGGAAAGGCTATGCTCCCGATGCCGACACGTGGGAGCCCAAAGACAACCTGCTCACCTGCGAAGACCTCATCGATGAATATGTCTCCAAGGAAGACAAGAAGAAGACCTCAAAGGTTTGTTTTAAATATTTCTTTCTCACTTTTCATTCTTTCTTTTTTAATAACTAGGGAAAAGAGATCGAAAGAAATTGAGTTTGTTTTTCTTTAGTGGTTATAAGGATTTGTTAGTTTGTTTGTTTTTGTTACAGCCAGTGGCATAGCAATAATTTGACGAAAATATATATTTTTTAAATATAGGGGAAAGAAATATTGTGCCCCCCCCCCCCCCAAATAATTTGCATCCCCCCCACCTCTTCCATCGATTTGACAATGCTATGCCACCGGTTACAGCCCAATATCATTAGACAGAATGGCCCGGATTCACAAAGGAGGTTTGTAGGAGGTTTGTACAAACCATGGTTTATCCATGGTCTACATCTATGGAGAGCCATTTGTAAACTGATGGAGAAAGAATGTAAATTTTCCTTACATTTACAAAATGCACCAAATAAATGTTCATCTTCCTTCTCACATGGTGAAATTTGCTGGTTAGCAAGCACTAACAGTCATATCATTAGAAATTATAAATTGTTTTACTTGTATACGAGCAGCACTCGCAGCACTACATAGATGTAGACCATGGATAAACCATGGTTTTGTACAAACCTGCTTTGTGAATCCGGGCCAATGTCTTTGTGAAGCCATACTCTTAACCAAACTAATTTGACCGGTGATATGCAATACAATGCTAGAAATGTCCTCTTTTTTTTTTCTTGTGGCCCATGTGGTTGATGTCCATGCAGTTTGGCATGAAATATTTGGAACGAATGAAAAAATGTGCCCTGATACATGTAGCTCAATTCAGGTTCCCCAAGGTCAGCAGGTACCACTATAAAGGTCAACGAACGAAGGAGGCCCGCAAGACATCATGGCCAGGGGGCATCACGCTTGTTATTGTTAGCAATATTATTATTAATGTTGATGTTGTTAACTTGCTATTATCATTATTATTTTAATTATGATTTACAGGGTCCCAGTAAAGGTGAATGACCTAGGAAAGAGGCCAGCAGGACCCCTGCCAAGGAGAAACATGCTTGTTGTTGTTGTTACCATAATCATTATTGTTATTGTTGATGTTATTGACAGGGTCCCAGTAAAGGTCAACGACCCGAGAAGGAGGCCAGCAAGAACCCGGCCAAGGAGAAACACGCCCCGAAGAGGAGCACGGGGCATCCCAAGAAACGCAAAAAGAAACGGATGAAATACGAGCTGGAGACCCCCTCCGCGTACGAGGCTCGCGACCGGAAGAAGAGTCACAGCACGGATGAAGAGGGTGGAAATGAGGGGAAGGGAAAGAAGGAGAAGGAGGAGAAGAAGCAGGAGGAGATGGAGGGGGTGGGGGAGGATGGAGCCAAGGGGACTCTTCCGCCAACGAGACAGCTGGTCCAGAAACCGATGCAAGGAGAGGAGGAGAAAGGAGAGAAGGAGAAGGAGGGGGAGAGCATTGCCGGTGGAGGAGAGATGTCGGGAGGAGCAATAACGGGAGTTGGAGGAGAGATAACCGGGGGTGGAGGAGAGATAACCAGAGGTGGAGGAGGGATAACCGGGGGTGGAGGAGAGATAATGGGCGGTGGAGGAGAGAAAATGGGCGGTGGAGGAGAGATAACCAGGGGTGGAGGAGAGATAACCGGGGGTGGAGGAGAGATAACCGGGGGTGGAGGAGAGATAACCGGGGGTGGAGGAGAGATAACCGGGGGTGGTGGAGAGATAACCGGGGGTGGAGGAGAGATAATGGGAGGTGGAGGAGAGATAACAGGAGGTGGAGAGGGAGGCGATGAAGGGAAGAAGATGGATGAACCGATGGAGGTTGGTGTGCCGGTGTCAGACGATCAACTCAAAGACCCGTTCTGGGATCAGCTGGAGAAAGGTCTCATAGAAGTCTCCTTTCAAACGGACATGTATTCCAAGGTAAGGAAGAATATAATTCATGGTAGAAAGTGAATACAGCTGAAAAAGTATTTAAACAAATTTTGTGATATAACTCAATCATATCTTGTTATTCAATGTGTATCAAGCAAGCGAGAAACCTGATAAAAAGTAATTGAACACTTGCAATCAATGTCTTACAAAGTTTCACCTCATTTATATATGATGGAAGCTTTATTTTCAAAATGGTAGAACTTGTTATATCATTTACTCTTTCACAGGTCAAAAATAGGAGAGCTGTTCTTGATGCGAAAAAAGAAGAAGAAGAAGAGAAACAGAAGAAGAAAGACAAGAAAGCGCGCAAGAAGGAGAAGAAGGCAAAGAAGGATAAAAAGAAGGACAAACACAAACACAAACACAAAAGCCAGAAGAAAACCAAGAAGATGGTCGATTTGGAGGTAAGCAGAATATCAAGGAGCCTATAAATGTATATTCATTGAAATAAATTTGATGTTATAATACGTGTGGTTTATCGGTTGCACCATGTGAGATGGGTGGATTGGTGAGTCCTGAAAAGGACTATGGTATAGTCCTAGAAAGGACTGTTGGTAGTCCTAGAAAGGACTGTTGGTGTACTCCTGAAAAGGACTGTTGGTATTCTTTCTAGGAGAGTCCTAAAAAGAACTGTTGGTAGTCCTAGAAATTTGATGTTGCTAAAGATGTATGAATTTCAAACTTATTGCCTAAGAGTTGCATTGTGTTTATGAGCTATACACAACTATTATATTAATACGGTAAGCTTCAACCCCTCGAATCATGTCCCACTCGAGATATCCTCACCCCGAGGATTCGGCGACTCCCCGACCGTCGCGATCGAAGGATATACGTTTTGCGGAGGACAATAAGGCATTCCCGAGTCGCTCCCACCCCGTGGTCGTCTTCCAGATCGAAGAAAAGGGAAAGTCAGCAATGGCAATTGCCCGTTTACGACGCCGAGCATTGACTAACGATTTATCGCCGTAAAAGTATTTGTAAGAATATAAATTGGAGTAGATAAAACAAATAATATATCGAGAAACCATTTTAGATATAACACGTTGCAAAAATACCCAGGTTTTGATAAATATCAATATTTATATTAAGCGGATGGTATGGTAATGATCGCTATTTGCGATTGGCATCGTGTTTGTAAGTGCATCGACAACAAAATGCGACATCTTCAATTTAGCTGCGGTTATACAACGGGCAATGGATGTACAGCCGTGTATACAGGTCGCGCAGTCATCGAACCGAACCGTAGTAGTTTATTTGCATAGCTCACTGACCTGCTGACCATTGTCTCTGGGCACTACAGTATCTCATTCGCCCTACCGTACACGATACTATAATTGCGCCAGCTTGTGGTAAGATGTATTAAGTCGGCCACGAAGCTACCATGCAGTACCAAAAGAGACGCCGAGGGGGTGGGGGGGGGGGGGAGTGGGGGTGGGGTAGAATGGACGGGGGAGGTATCTGCTCAAATACACGGCTACTATTCCCTTCAAAGGAATATATCATCGGGTTTCACAAGAATATGAAAAAATGTATACGCGGGAGAACTTAGTTTGGAAATGAATTGTTTAGGGGACACGACGGGTTATGTGTCATGCAGGCAATTGGAGACACGGGAGGGGGGGGGGGGGCAGCGGCAAAGCTAGCAAGAACACGAGCATAGTGTACTGTATCTAATTTGATACAAGCGGAACAAATTATCGGGGATGGGGGGGGGGGGTGGGGTAGGGGGGGGGGTAGAATGGATGGGGGAAGTATCTGCTCATGTAGTATGCAAATACATGTATAGACGGCTATATACTATTCCTTTCAAGAATATGAACAAAGGTATACGCGGGAGAACTTAGTTTATGATATGAAACGTGTAGGGGACACGACAGGTTATTTGTCATACAGGCAATTGGAGCCGCGGGGGGGGGGGGGGGGGGGGGGGGGGGCGGCGAAGCTACTTTATTAGCAAGAACACGAACATATAGTGTATTGTATCTATTTTAATACAAGCGGAACAAATTATGGATCATATCAAATATGGGGGATAACTGAATAACTTTGCGTGGATACTAAACCATCATGATTTTGTTATACATTGGCCGGATGTATCGTTGGACGGGGCCCCGACGGGTTGTGGGGTGGGATTGAATCGCCCGAGTCTATTTTGTCTTACTATTTAAATGATGACTGTGGGATATTTAGTAAAGTTTTAAAGTGTCGTCTTTCTCTTATAAAAACCCGCGGATTTCCGCGGGTACAGCTAGTATTCTATATATTTAGGGAGTGGAATGAAATAGGCATGATGAGTTCCTTAGCCCGAATACTGTTGAAAACTCTCCCCATTTCTACTACTTGTCCTCTTTTCTCTCCGAGAGCTAATATGATATCTAACCCTCCTAGTCATTAAATATCAAACTGTGATTTATACAATACTGTATTTATCTAAAAGATGCTCGGATCATTGGAGAGTGCCACAAAGCGAACGCTCATGATGAGTCCCACGGCGCTGGACACTTCGGACAACTCCGCCAACCTGTACAAGTCGTCGTTGCCGTCGGAGCACGTCCTGACCATCGCTCAGCTGGAGGAGAAATCCAACCAAGAGAGGGCGGCATCTAGTACATCGGGTTTGTCAACCCCGTGCAAGCTGGAGACGAGTTCATCGCAGTCTTCATCATCCACTTGCAGCGTCTCTTCATTGGAGGTAGGGTTTTGCTCCTTCTTTACATAAAAACAAGGATGAAGAGGGTGATAAAGCCTTCAAAAGACTTTTTCATTATTCATAGATGACTCTAATTAGGTACATTAGTTTCTAATTAAGTATGTATATTGGTTGTAGTCGGAAGCAAATTTGTACATTGTTCCTTCAGTATCATTTAAATGGAATAGACTTTGGTATAAATTACATAACTCAAATTTGTCATTCATGTGTGATTTTGGGGTTACCTTTCTTTCAGGCTCCCACTATGCCAGATTCTCCGCCATCAGAAAAGACCGCAGACCCACATGCCGCTTTCTTCGGAGACCTGTGCTCCTTCGGCGTTGCCAAGGTAGAACCCACTGAGCCCGAAGAGCTGGAGGACATTGCTAAGGTCTTGCCCACTCCAGAGGTCGATGATGGTGACCGGCAGGACCCAATGTCCATTGCCTCATCAAGTCCCGGCAGCGATTCCACCATCAACGGATCGTTTCCTGCTCAGGGAGCTACTACAGACAAGGCAGGCAAGAGCATTTCCAGAGAGTCTAGTAGAGAGAACTTACTGCAACAACATTTGCCAGAGGATACAGTGGAGATTAAACCTTTTACTAATCTACCCACACCTCCTGAGATGGACAATAGGTCGGTGTTCAATGTGGTGCAAAGTAGGGCAACTAGTAGTGACAGTAGCAAATCTAGTGAACAATCTAAAGAAGATTACAGAGTGCAAGAAACAAACTTGTTCGAAAAGGCAAGGCTGCCAACGGGAAATGTGCAAACAAATGTGGATGGTGTGAGGAACAGTGGAACTGTAGGTGGGAATGTTTCTGGGAAACAGGGTCAGGAACCAGTGCAATCGTCAAATTTCCAACCCCCCACTCCACCCACAGCATCCTTATTCTCATCCTTTAACCTCTCTGCCCCAAAAGCCTCCCCTCTCCTGCCTCTTAAAGACGGGGCGGCAAAGCAGACAACAAACCTGAAATCCCCTCAAACCCCTTTGTCGGTCTCCACACACATGCCAAGCGCAATCCTGACTCCGGTTAGCACTCCGGTGACTCCTCAGAGCACTCCGAGCCCCAAGACCTACCAGGGGAGTCAGAAGAGTCCCAGCCTGTTTCCTCCTACTGGCCCAACTGGCAGTGGCAGTCGAGGCGGGGAGCGGAATGCCTTTGAGAAGATGCAGTCATTCCAGCTGTCGTCGGCGAGCGGTCGGAACAGCGCCAAAGTGCAGAGCCTCAAGGACAAGCTGAGTAAGCTGGTGTCTCCTGGAGGAGCCAGGAGGGAGGAGAGCACAACTCTCTCCCCAGGATCCAGGAGGGAGGATAGTGCTGCTCTGGAGAAGGCTGTTGGAGACATGAAACTTGACCAACAGCAACAACAGCAGCAGCAGCAGCAGTCGAATAGACATCTGTCTGAACTGTGCATTGACACCAACCTTGCCAACGTTTATCGCACGCCACCATCATCCTCATCATCAACAACAGATGTGGCCACGGCTGGACAACCCCAGCCACTGACGGAAATTGAGAGACAAATCCAGAGGATAGATGCAAGGGAAGTCACTCCACCTCCAGCAGTTCATGTGGATATAGCAGCCACTCAATCCATAATTGCTACTCAGGGAGTCTCTCAGAGCTCATATGAGGGTAAGAACTTCTAGTCTCTTAGTCTCATTTATTTTCATATATTTGGTGCTGTGTTTGCTATTATTTGTTCTGCATTAGCACTTCTTATTTCTCAATCTTTGGCCGAGGCTAGCAAAATTCAAATGGTGGTGCATCTTTTAATCAGTTGAGTCCAGAAGCTCTAGAAAAGGTGGACAGACAGTATGTGCACAACACCTTATCAATGTAATTGTTATATGTAATCTCTCAAAAGTTAACATACCTTGATAAATCTTTCCAATATTAAATTGCAATCTTTTGCTACTGCCTTTTTCTCATCAGAGAGCTTACGGCAGGCCGTCAAGGCAGGAAAAATTCAATCTGTGGTGAATCTTCTGCAGCAGATGGGTCCAAGGGCTCTTGAGGAAGTGGACAGTTTAAGAACGACACCTGGCATGCTTGAACATTAAAATTTTCATTGATAACTCGTTTCAATTGTAATACTCAATCTTTGGCTACTTTTTGTCCTCTTTAGAGAGCTTACGGCAAGCCATCAAGGCCAGCAATATCCAAGCTGTGGTGAATCTTTTGCAGCAGATGGGTCCAAGAGCTCTGGAAGAAGTGGACAGTCTCGAAACAACAACCCTGGCATGCTTGAACGTTCAAATTTTCATTGATAGCTTACAAGTTTCAATTGTAATTGTCAATCTTTTGCTCCTACTTTTCTCTTTAGAGAGCTTACGGCAAGCCATCAAGGCCGGCAATATCCAAGCTGTGGTTAATCTTTTGCAGCAGATGGGTCCAAGGGCTCTTGAAGAAGTGGACAGTCTTGGCACGACACCCCTCATGCTTGCGTGCTCCGGGGGACAGGACGCCATCGTCAAGGCCCTGGTCCTCAACGGAGCTGCTGTCAACAAGAGCCACAAAAACGGGCTGACTCCTCTCATGATGGCTGCTGAAAAGGTATTCTTTTGGAGAAAATTAAATTTCGAATGCACATACTTTCAGGGAAATATTGTTTCATTGAACATTTGTGGAATTCTGGCAGCTATTGTAATTGATATTACTGTTTTATAGAATATCTTTTTAGAAATGCATAGAGTAAAGCTGCTTGGAAAAATATTTCATTCTACAGTCCAACCTAGCTATAAAAACTGCCCTAAGTGAGACAACTCTATGAGCGGGTTCTTTTTAATAGACATGCAGGTTCATTTACATAGGACCAAGAATATTCATCTGTATATTAAAGAAGGTAGTCTTTATGATGGATAGTTGCCAGAGCACTAGAGCAGGTTTGAATGTACAAGTCAAACCTGCTCCACCAACCAATTGTCTATAAAGACACAGGGTGGAATTCACAAAGGAGGTTTGTACAAACCATGGTTTTACCATGGTCTACATCTATGGAATGCCATTTGTAAACCGATGGAGAAAGAATGTAAACTCCTTACTTGTTAACAATGTTGATTTACAATTTACTTGTATACGAGCAGCATTCCATAGATGTAGACCCTGGTAAAACCATGGTTTGTACAAACCTCCTACAAACCTCCTTTGTGAATTCCACCCCATCTGTTTATGAAGACCACTTATCTTGACTCCGTAGAAAGTAGTTTGCATGTCAATGAACCTGTCTAGATAGAACACTTTTCCTCCCCCTTGAGTAGTCTTTATAGACGGGTTAGACTGTATTTATACCCCCGCCAAACAAACTTTGAAAATGGGTATATTGGAATCGGCGTACGTTTGGTCGGTTAGTTGGTTGGTCGGTCCATTGCAAAAACTTTGAGGAGCGAACTACTTCCACAATTATCGAGCAAATTCAATGAAACTTGGTACACTTGATGTTCTTGCGGTAAGGGTGTGCAAGACATATTTTATGTGTATGTTGGATAAGGCATTGCCATGGCAACCACAATTTTGCACCAAATATAAGGTAACTTTGAGGAGTGAACTACTTCCACAATTTTCGAGCAATTGTAATGAAACTTAGAACACTTGTTATTCTTGGGTTAAGGGTCACAAACCAGTACTGCGGGGGTATTAATCATATTCAGTGATATTTCTAGTTTTTACTTTCTTAATTGTAATGTCTTTATTTGCATGCATGCTTTTGTTCTTCATCAGGGCTTCACCTCCACTGTGGGAATCCTCTTGGAAGCGGGAGCCTACATCAACATCACTACCCCCACTGGGGAGTCGGCCCTCATGCAGGTAAGACTGAACTATAAAGACCACCCAGGGGAGACACAAAAATTGTCTTTTTGAGCAGGTGGTTTTTACACACAGGTTCATATGCATGTCAACTATGTTCTAGGAAAATACAAAATAGTGGTCTTCATACGAAGGTGGTCTGTATATACAGGTTGTTGCTAGAACAGTTTTGACTGTATAATGAATGAACAGTCAAAACTGTAGAGTAATGTACAGTCAAGACTGTAGAGTGACCCAAAATGGTACCTTCTTCCTTCTAGCCAGGCGCTCGGCATTAATAGAATGGAGAAGGGAAAGTTAATCACACGAGTTACCAGAGGACTGGCCCCCTTCTGTAGCTTTCGCTACATCTAGTAGACGTGTGGCCTAGGGCTAATGAATCGGAGATAGGCACTGCCTTATGTGCCAACATTGGCATGGGAAGGACTTTTTATAGAGAGGTGGTCGCTAGAACATGTACATTCAAAACTGTGTAGAGTGACCACCTTGGGGAAACAAGGAAAGTGACCTCTATAGGCAGGTTCCAAACCATTGTTTTTCTCTGCAGGGGATCACTTTAAATGGCTACTACACATGTTTGCCGCTGTAGATAGGTGGTCCCTAAGGCAGGTTTTGTCATGTTTTCTTTTTATAGACAATACACAATGGTGTGAAGCTGAAATAATCATACAATTACATGCGATACTAAAAATGGCAAAACATAGCTTATCGCCTACTTTGAAATATTGTATCGTATCACCTATTTTCTCTTTTGTAATCCTGTAGGCTAGTCGGAAGGGCCACCGTGACGTAGTAAGACTGTTGCTGGAGTACGGTGCCAACTGGATGGTGACGTCGCGCGAAGGATCGTCCGCACTCGGCTACGCCCTTCACTACAACCACCAAAATATACAGAATGTGCTTCACGGCCATGTGCAGAGGTACGTTATACATAATTTGCATTAATTGTATGTTTTTTTCATAATATTATTCCTGTGCTTTTGTCATTGATTTTTTCATGACATTTCAAATAAAATTATTAGTTCCATTCAATTCAATTCAAATTCAATACTAAAAAAGCTGTGCTCCCATGCCATAGATAATGTAACGTAGGAAATGGGTTTAGCTCTCTGCCCATTGGAAAGTCTGGAGTCTGTTATCACGCAAACAAGTCAAATCAGGTTTTTTATTATAAGTCTGAATCACTCCATACATCTATTCAATGAATTCAGTTTATGTTGTGGTTGTCAATATGCAGGAAGTTCTTTTCATGGGGGTTAGGCAGGAGTACGAAACTTTCACCAGGGTCACTCATACAGACATTACAATACTGTACAATGTGCTCTGCATTGCATTGACAATGCACGGGTGCCGGTAGCTGAACTACCATCACCAATGCATTAAATATATACCGTCTGGTCCGATGATATTGCGTGTCAGGCGTGTAATAAAAATGGTCATACCATAGTATGACCATTTACAATGTAGATGTGACCAGGGTGCTCTGTAGCTCAGTTATAGAGCACTGTTTTAGCACATAATGTGACCTTACACCACAAAATGACCAATAAGTCGGGGAAACTGATTGTGCTGCTTTTCATAAAACATTAAAATAGAAGTCATTACCTTTAAAATGGTATATCATTTGTCATATTTGGACTAAGCAAACCCTCTCAAAATGAACACCAAAGATTTGGAATATGGCTGAAGCATTTTCAAAATAAGGGAGAAACGGGCCATTTAAAAGATCATTTTCCATTAAAGGGCCATTCTTGGTCACGTGTGTGACCCAAAACATGACAAATTTTGAAATGGGATGCTTATATTTCAGTAAGTATGAGACTATAATGATTTTTACTTCATATGTGACTTGAATATGTTGTAGTCTTTCAAACTTAACACAAAAGATTTGATAAGGATTACGTAACTCAATGTCAGAGGTCAAATGGCATGGGTCACGTGTGTGACTTCGCACGGAGCGCTTTTTAGCTCATCCGGCCCGAAGGGCCCGATGAGCTTATGCCATGGTGTGGCGTCCGTCGTCCGTCCGTCCGTCCGTCCTTCCGTCCGTCCGTCCGTCCGTCCGTCCACAGTTTTCAAAATGCTTCTTCTTCGTTATTTTTCAACCGATTTCGATTCTGATTGTTTCATAAGATAGGGCTAGGAGGGGGATATAAAACTTCTACACAGAATCGTGAAATTCATTATATATGCTAATTTATGCAAATTTATTCGAAATCACAAAAAATGCTTCTTCTTCATTTCTTGACCGATTTTGATTTGGTTTGCTTTATCTGGTAGAGCTAACTTTGGTACACTAAGCTTCTACACAGAATTTTGAAATTTTTCTCCATTAATTAATTATGGTAATTTATGCAAATTTATTCCAAAAATCACAAAAAATGCTTCTTCTCCTTCATTTCTCGATCGATTTTGATTTGGTTTGCTTTATCTGGTAGAGCTAACTTTGGTACACTAAACTTCTACACAGAATTTTGAAATTTTTCTCCATTAATTAATTATGGTAATTTTTTAATTATTTATTTATTTATTTATTTATTTATTTATTTTTATTATTTATTTATTTATTTATTTTTTTATTTATTTTTTTATTTTTTAAATTTTTTAAATTAATTAATTTATTTATTAATTTATTTATTTATTTATTTATTTTATTTTTTTTTTTTTCCCATGTCCCTTCTGGGGCGTCAAATTTATATTTTTTTCACTCTAATTTTTTTTAAATTAATTTGTATGTCCCTTCCAGGGCATCACATTTTTATTTGTTGACCAGTTGAAAATTTGCGATATTTGATGTTGCGAGATGCCGGATGAGCGCTACGTCATTGACGTTCTGGTTTCATAACTAAATTTCATTTGGAAAATTCTTTAAAATATGAATAGCTATAATGTTCAACTTATTACCAGAGAAGTACTATACATTTGTAAGTACAACAATAGCAATGAATGAGAATTATATCAAACCATTGTTTTTTATAGTACTTAATTATGTGGCAACGTCTGGTCACGTGTGTGACATTTTGGGGTGGTCACGTGTGTGACATGTACAATATGAATGGAAAAATGGGAATTTTATAATATCAGGTTTAGAAAAGAATGAAAGGTTGAATTTTTACAAAGTTGTAATCAACCTGTACAGGAAAGTGAGAAGAATGAGCTTGCTAATTATCCTTTTGATATCTTGATTATTTTCTGAATTATGATTATTAGAAAAATATTGAAATATGTAAATTTATGCAAATGAGTAAAAAAGTTTCATTTTAAACTTCAAATCATGTATTTCATGAAACTTTACACATGGATCATTCCAAAAATGGAACAAAACTACAGACAAATAAAACTTCAATTTTTCCGAAAAAGTTTCACTTTTCAAAGAATGGCCCTAAAGCGCTGTAATAAGATCACATTTATTAGATGAAAAAAAAATCATATTTAAACATGATTTCCGACACTCAAAATGTTACAGAAGCTAGATTAAATTATGCTTATTCAGAAAATACCAAAATCCTAAATCTCATATTTTAAACAAGATTTGACTATTTTAGCTAATAAAAGAGAAACTACCACAGCGACATAACGGTCGTTTTGTGGTGTAAGGTCACATATATTGGGTTCAATGGTCAGACACCAGTTCTTTTTTCCCCTTTATCATCTTTTCTCCAATTCACATCTGCAGGTTATGCTGTGAGCTAGAAGCTACCGCAAGTCAGTTCCTGTACGGCACGGCACGGCTGCTCAAGTCGGTCTTCCCCCTGCACTGCTACCGGCTGCGAGAGGCCACGGAACATGTCGCGCTGGTTTCCTTCGATGCTAGCAACTACTACTGCTACCAAGGTAATAATGTCAATCAATTTCTGTGTGCTGTTGATAAAATAAGCGGTGTACCACTCCGATATTATTGTTTTTTCTTGCTTGCAAACAGATTGAATCGCAAAAGGAAACGTTAAAGGGGACCACCAGGCAAAGAACAACATATAATGATATGTTTTGGTACCATTTTGTGATATCAAATAGATACCCACCATTTTGCAAAGGGTTGTGTAATCCATAAACAATGAAATTAACTACCATCACTTACGGAACCAGTATTATTTAGTGGTTCCGTATGAGCCAAACATTTGCGAGTGCGCCACGCGTACGTTTAGAGACAATAGATTCCCGGACGATTCGTTCGCTCTAGACAAAGGTAGTCTTCGTACATGCAGACCCATGAATGCACGCTTAAAAATTGTGATGCGTTTTCCAATTACATACTTTTTTCTGGAATTATATTTTTCTGAACTTGTTGATGGAATGGACTACTCAAGATGTTATCTTTCATTTATAAGAATATTATTTTTGTGTGGTGGTACCCTTAAACATTTATGTTTGTTACTTTTTTAATTTCTACAACTTGTTATGTATCTATGATTTCACTGCATGATTATAGAACAATAAAATTCATACTTTCAAACTAGTGGAATCTAACTGATAATTTCAGAGGACTTTCATTGATGAATGACAAAATTGAGATTATTTTAAAAAGAAATAGAAGAAAAGGTATTTAAACAGCTTGTAGAACTTGGAACGCTAAAAGATGTGATAGCACTTTTGACCTGTTCACTTCGAGATTCTGAAATCCCCATAGACTTTTGTACTTAGCCCACCTGGTTTCTGTAAGCAGTGGGTTAATACTACTACGTTTGGTTTTGAATCAAATTGTTTTTTTTTCTTTGTAGGGAATGGGATATTTAATACTGCTAATTGCACAGGCAACTCCTGAATAGAATTCTTAAAGACTTGTTTGTGTTTATAGTACTTTGAATTATTAACTTTTGGTTAATTCAATTGAATTTGTCTTTTCTTTGTAGGGAATGGGATGTTACTGCTACTTGCACAAGCAACCCTTGGTCCCGGCTGGAACATAAGCTGCAAGCTGTCGGGATCGAGCTACATCAAGCAAGTTTTACTCAACGGCAAATATATGTCACAACTCACTCAGGTATAAAATACATATATCTTGACTTACTTAGTTAAACATATCTAGTAACTTTGTTGACAAGTGATGAATGGTTAATGTAATGTGTTTGTAGTGATCTGATATGTCCACTTAATAGTAATGTGTGAAAACTTCATGTTAAATAGATGTTATATGGCCAAGTAACGAGTGAAAATGAAAGCATTATATTCGCTAACTCATTGCACTTACTTTGTACACAATTTTAACTATCTAATAGAAAGTTTTAAATCTGAACATTTCAATCATCCATATCTTTATAAATGGAAAAGAAATTTGGAAAACCAAAAGCTCCTCCATGCTTCTATCGGTAGTACAAATACAATTGAGGCTTGTGATAACTGCTATAGAGTTCCAAGTATGTTTTGAGGATTTTGACAATGTTACTGGATCCCTTTAAAAGTGTGATAAAGATATGAACGATTCAATTGCAAAAACTGATATAAACTTTTTTAGATAAAGCTTCTATCATGCCAAAACCTGAAAGAAAATCTTATGGGAGAGCATTGCAAAGCGAGTTTCAAGCTCTGGGTCTGAGAGTAACAAATCTCAGCATTTGGGTCCCATTTATCATGGGTAATCCCTACAAATAAATCACTAATATGCATGTTTCTCATTGTTTAATTTGTATTTATCTTTTTTTCTCTCCAGGGAAGCAACTTTGTTCTGTCGTACACGCCAAGAAGTGGACAGAACGTCCTCACCATCTCCACTGTTCCAGATCCATACACCAGCGTGAGTTTTGCACATTTCTCTCTATATGCAAATTCTTTTCATTTACCTACTTAAAGGGATAGTTGAGTTTTGGTAAAGAGAGTACAGTTTTGGTCAAACTGAATTTTAGTAATCAAAACCTGCACAATTACATAACAAACTAATCGTTAGTTTAGTAATCAAAACCTGCACAATTACATAACAAACTAATCGTTATAACTCCACCATGCTCGAAAGGAATGAAAAATTACAAATGACTAAGTATACTGCCTCTTATCATTAAAAAATAGCCGTTAAAACTAAAGAGGGCGCTCTCTAAAAACTCATTGGTTTCAACCATTAAAAATAAAATATTGTGCATGTGATGTTTTTTTGAAATTCTGATTAGATTTGTTTAACGGCTGGTTCAAAATTATCGAATAATTGTGGGGCCCCAATATTTCCCACAAATATTACAAATGGTTATGTTTATGGATATTTCAGCCATTTCTGAACCGATTTTGATCAAATAAAGTTTATTCTGTCATTACAATTGTATGCTCTTTCAAATTTGACACTCAGTTTTTCATTATCTCACAAAAAAAATGTATTTTGTGTAGCGCCCTCTATACCAAAACTCAACTATCCCTTTAAATGTACTTCTAATAGCAACATAAAAGGCAACATTCCAGAATTATTTATACTTTCAGCTATTTCTGAACCGATTTTGATAAAACAAAGTTGATTCTGTCTTTAAAATTGTGTGCTCTTTCAATTTTTACACTGGGCTCAGTGTCCAGCCTTTCCTCCGTTATGTGTTGTCCTTTTTTAATCATACAAAGCTTTAATGATGGCAGTCGTCCCAGGAACACTTTTCGGTACTAGTGCTCATTAACGCAAACTTTTCCAAGTTCTCTTAATTTGATATTCATGAAGATTAACTTCCTAAATTTGATACTAAATCCATGTTCTTCTATTTTCTGTCTTGTTTTGTTTTCCTTTAATACAGACACTTCTGCTGGTTGCAGCGTACTCTGTTCAGATTGCTGGACCCGGTGCCATGCATTAGGCTCCGCGTCCAGCCTTTCCTCCATTATCTGGATCTTTTGAATCATCGCCCTACCCATACGCAATCAAAAAATCTTCTTTGAAGCAAACATCACATCCTGATCCAAGCTTGTAGCGAATCTGGAGGGGCTACTGTCAACATCTCGCTGGTAAAATGTTTCATTCAACCAGCCTCACCACTGCCAGCATCATCTTATGTGCCTACATACATGTACATGTACAGTCAAACCTGTGAGTAATGACCAACTAAGGAAAACAAGAAAAGTGACCACTGTAGACAGGTGACCTTGAGCCAGGTTTTTATAACATTGTTTTCCTCTGCAGGGGATTGTTTTTGGTGGCCACTATAGGCAGGTTGGCTGATAAAGACAGATGGCCACTATAGGCAGGTTGGCTGCTATAGACAGATGGCAGGTTGGCTGCTATAGACAGATGGCCACTATAGGCAGGTTGGCTGCTATAGACAGATGGCCACTATAGGCAGGTTGGCTGCTATAGGCAGATGGCCACTATAGGCAGGTTGGCTGCTATAGACAGATGGCCACTATAGGCAGGTTGGCTGCTATAGACAGGTGACCATTATAGACGTGTTGGTTGCTATATAGACAGGTGGTCACTAAGATGGGTTTGACTGTATCTATATATCCATTTTCGTGTGGAAAGCTGCAACACAAGACATTACATCAACAGAGATTTATTTTGCTACCATGAGATCTCTATCATCCCAGCCTATTCTGACAGATCTATCTATCGCAAGTTATGAATTAATATTTTCATTATTCGATAAAGTCATATATATATTTAATTTTGTATATCCCAGGTTGAGTAAGAGACTAAATTAGGGTTATATCTATATATTCCAGAACGTATGAAGAGTTTCTTATTAGTATTGTATTTTGACAATGTGTGTGTTTTTGCCTGTTGGATGTGGTGTGTGTGTGTGTTTGTATGTGTGTGCGTGTGTGTCTGTGTATGTACATGGTGCATGCGTGTGTGTCTTTGTCAGGGTTACACATTTTTCATCTGCAAGTTCATCCACATTTGTTAAAGTTCAAAGAAGTATTTTGAGAATAAGATTGATGTATCATCTTAATTGAAATATCATCTGAAATAACAATTATTTTCGATCTCCGCCTTTAATACTCATGAAGAAAAATATCTAACTTTCCGCTGACACTTTTCGCTGCAGTTTGGCTTGAAAACACTAAATGCCTTTAAGATATTGGAAAAAGCTTGCATCGAACTTGTACATGATAGGCACAATGGCTAGTTGTAACGAAGATGATAAAAAAAGAAAAAGAAAAGAAGAATAGACAATAATGACTCAAGAATTCATATTGAAATTCAAGAAGAAAAGATCTTGATGAAAAATACTTTCTGGTATTGAGGACAAATAGAGCTGGCAATGATGAGGGGTCCGTTGTGGTTGTATTGTTGGCTTGCAAATAGAGATGGAAGATGGATTAGAAATGCAGGTGGAATGTACAAAAACAAACTATACTTTAGTAGGCTAGCAGAATTTTGGTTGCTAACTTCAATTTTCGTACTGCCCAATAAATCTAACTTATAGCCACTAAATCTAACCATAGCCACTAAATCTGGGCTATAGCCACTAAATCTGACCTATAACCACTAAATCTGACCTACATGTATAGCCACCAAATTTAGGGTAAGGGTTAGGGGTAAGGTTAGGGTTGAAGTTAACGACCAAAGTTCTGCTAGCCTACTAAAGTAGAGACTAAAATTAAGATATATTGAATTGAAATTTGAGGAGAAAGAAATAACCTACATGTATGTAAAATCAGTCTGTCAGGTATTTAAGAGAAATTATGTTGGCTTTTAATAATTTGATGAGGTTTCCATTGTGGTTGCATTGCAATGTGACAACTAGAGGAGATGAGTACACAAGCTGATGGAACTTTTTCAACAAATGGAGATCTAAAGAGAAATGGAAAAGGAGGCAGATTTGAAGCTTTCCAAGGAGAACAGTTTGCAGACATTGAATTCATATAGATTGAATTGAAAAGAACACGATACTTCCTGGTATTGGAAAAATCAAGATGGCGTTGATAAGGTCCATTGTGTTTTTATTGCAAGCTGGCAAATAGAGATCGAAGATGAGTAAAGAGTAAGATGAGTAAGAGTAAAATTGCTGATGGATGTAAATTCCAAGAGAGTTAAAAAGTGGGCAGATTCTAAGACTTTTCAAATGAAAATTGAGAGGAAAAAGAAAGAACCATACAGAGATGAGAAGTGAACAGCAAAATGGAGAATAAAAAGAAGATAAAACGTGGGCAGATTTTGAGCTGCCAAGTAGTATGGTTTCCAGACTTTCAAAGTGAAATTCAAGAGAAAACAAAATGACTAAAAAAAAGAGATAAAAAGTGGGCAGATTTTATTTAAAGCTGTCAGGTAGTATAGTTTTCTAACTTTCAGACTGAAATTTTAGAGAACAAAGAGAACAGATAAAAAAATTGGCAGATTTTGAGCTGTCAAGCAACTTACAGTTTCAGGCTTTCAAACTGAATTTCAAGAGAGAGAAAAAAAGAAAATGCTGGAATTGAAATTATACCAGTGATGAAAAGGAATCAGTTTCTTTCCAATATGTCTACCTTTAAGATGCTTATTAATGCATCAAGAATTGGCATTTGGTAGCTTTGAGAAATGATGCCGATTTTGCACTGAGGTTGAAACGAAGGAGGCAGAATCAATGTACAGTACATGAAGAGTGTTATATTGGAGTCATCTTGGGAGATCATGAGATATGTAACATACGTGAATGTATGGTTACTTACAGGCGCGGCGCTACGTTCGGAAAAAAAACAATGCATAGGGGGGGGCGAGCATTGTTCACAAACAATGCTCGCCCCCCCTATGCATTGTGTTTTCCGAACGTAGCGCCTGGTTACTTACATGTAGTTTGTTAGTTTGTACAGGTGAAGCATATATATTATACATAATATATTATATGTTAATGGAAAAAAAGAAGACAAACATACTTGTGTGTTTGGTGAGCTGAGGAAGTTTGTACAGGTGAAGCATATACATGTTTATTATATGTGAATGGAAAATGAAAACAGTTATGAAATTAGTCAAGGCAGGGTTGGGCCAATCACATTTCCTAATTACATTCCCAATTCCTAAAGACTACTTAGGAACCCGGACCAGGGCCCTGTTTCATAAAACTTCTGCGATTGTAACTACCATGGCAACAGCTCCAATGCTACATGCTGATGTTATACTGGCCAACTTAGGTCATTACCTGGGTCTCATCGTTACTGCTGTGTCTACAGCAAATTAACATGGTGTTATTAATTGCCATAGTAGTTACAATAATGGAACAATTGGATAAGTTTCCTGAAATGGGGCCTTTTATTCAATTCCATACGTCAACATTTAAGCAGCCTCGTTCCTTGTTATTATATGGTACCATTCAGGAATGAAATTAGGAAATGCCGTTGGCTCAATCCTATGTAGTAAAATATGATATTGTGCCAAAAAGATTGATTGGTTTAGGTGGTGTTTAGATGAGTGTCAAATTGTCAAAAGTTGTGGAATTATTACGTATCTGTTTTTTAATAGTATTGCAGAAGAAAGAAAGAAACAATACCAAAGCAAAATATTATCTAAAAGAAATAGTTTTAAGATGTACAGGAAAAGAAAGAGTATATGGGTGTATATTGGTACGTGTACATGTTCGTTGTGTAGAATCGTCTGTATCAGCCTTGGATGTTTATGTGAAAATATTTGTTTGTGTGCAACAAGTCGTGTTGACTTAACAAATAATGGTTTGAAGGTTAGTACAAGACAAGTAAGGTACACCCGAAACTAGTAAGAAATTGAAAGCTCATAAAATTGCTTTGTTATCAGTTAAGAACATTTGATTTTTGTAAAATTTGCATGTACAAATAGAAAATGGCTGCAGTTCAAACTGTCAACTGTTGTGATGCTCTACCATTTTTGCTCATATTTGTGTTCATGATTATTCCTTTTCACCCTTTATCATAGCAAACAGCAAGTTACTTGGGTGGAATTCCCCTTTAATAGATGCTCACTATTCTTTGATATACATTTTTGAGTGTTAGTGAAGCTGAACAATGTCTCAATCCAACACAATTACAACAGTCATTGATTATGTTTTTTTTGTCTAGCCCAGAACATACTGTCAGTCGTGGTTGTAACATATTTTGCAGCATTGTGCCAGAATTTATTATTTAAAAGTAGTTTTATAGATTAATTACCCTCTCATAAAGCATTTATCTATTGCATACAGAGTGAAAATCAAATTTACAGTTTGGTGCTGAAATAGTCCTACACTGCTCATGTTAAATCTTGGAAGACAGTTGTAGGTATATTTGAAATCAGATGCTTTTTCTAGCTATGCATGAAACATTTAAGAAGGAGACACTTTTTTAAAAGATAGATAAGATGACAGTGTAGTACATTTTTTTTCTCCTCTGTATATCTACAGGTATGTTATATATATATATATAATGATGTGATATATATTTAGTCTATATAGAGTGGTGAAGTGTGATGTCATAAATGATGTCATAAACATGTTTTTTAGAATATTCAAATTTGGACTTCATTTTCAGAAAGAGCATAACAAATAATGTCCAAATACCGAAAATCAATGGAATAGGTTACGTATTGGCTGAGATATGCCCATCCGAATGATTTTTTTTGTCAATGGGCAAGCTGTGTTATAGTGCACTGGTTCCTAAATTTAAAAAAGTGTTTTTATGACGTCATGGCTTCTGTACTCTATATACATTCTGCCATAACTAGGTATGTGATGAACAAATAAATTTGTCTTGACCATTTGTTTTGATTTCATGAGAAAATATCTCTGGGACAATTTTTGTAAGATTTATAGATATTTTGTACTCCATAATCCATTAAACTGTAAGTTATTTTGTACGTATTTCAACAATCTCATTTCTATATCCTGCTGGGCATACTAATTTTGTTTATATCATAATTATCACCCGTAAAAAGTGTAACCCATATTAAAGACATATTATATTTCCACAGGGTATATGTATCCATTGTTTTCATAATCATATATTTACCATTATATCACATAATCAAATAATTAAGCAAGCTTATAACAAGTATTATAACTGATCAGTGTGTGAATTATGTACTACTGAAATCCTAAAAAGGCAAGGTTAACAAATAATGAGAGTTACCCGTTGACGGTTGTAACCATTTGATTTGCGAAGATTCATCCATGATTTTTAGTAAGGAAAATTAAGAAATATTTGCCAATTCTAGTTGTAAGAAATGTACACATTTTCATTTGTTTGAAGGGCTTAAAGAAAAACTTATACATAATATCAGAGCGGCCAGCATTGCCAATTTGAGTTACCTTTTTGTCCAGTGATCCTCGGATGCATGCAAGACACACCGCAGTAATTGTTATAAGTTGCTCAAGTAATTTCTGTGATACCAGACTATATACACAAAATATGCTGCACTTTTGCTAACTGCCATCGAGTGTGTGTGTGTGTCAATTGTTTGTCTTTTTTCATATTTTTTTCATTGAATTTATAAGTTATATGTTAAGAATATTATATAGTTACATTAACTGTACTTTATCCATGTATACGTTTCCTACTCTAATGTAACAACAAATAAGTTAAAGATGTAGAACTTTGTTTATGTTTTAATGACCTAGTTTGTCTTAATGAAAAAGAAATTAAATTAAATAACAACTCGGGATGTTTCAGTCTGAATCTGTTATCCATTTTAACAATTATAGATTTACTTACTTGTAGACATAATTGATGTAGACAGGGCTATCCCTTAAAGGGATCTAGTAACTTTGTTGACATGTGCAAAAAGTGATGAGTGGTTGATACAATGTATATTGTTGTTATCTGATATGTCCACTGGGTGTTGTGTGAAAATTTCAAGTTAAATGGACTTTATACGGCCGAGTAATGAGCAAAAATGCAAAGTGACATTCACTAACTCATTGCGCTCACGGTTCTGACGATCCATTGGATAATTTGACATCTAAACACTTCAATCATAAATATCTTTTTAACGAAAGGGAAATTTGAAAAACCAAAACCTGTGCCATGCTTTTTTTGTTGATAACAATACAACAAGGTATGAGGGAACCGCTAGAATTCCAATTGGATTTTGAGGATTTGGACAATGTTACTAAGTCCCTTTAAGCTCTTCTTTCAGGTGGCCAGAATGACAGTTCAGATAGACTCCCATCATAGACTTGTTTGTTGTACATCCTAGAACAAGAGTTTATGGTGGCCAAATTTCTTGTGGTCATTGCCACCCAGGCCACTGTTTAGGACGAACTCTCTGGGGCTTGTTTCATTGAAATGAGTGGTCTTTATACATGTAGCTTTGTACATTGTCTGGCGCGGAGCTAGGGTGCAATAATCTCCACGTTTGGCACAAAGCGTTTATAGCCGTTGGAAATTCAAAAGCTTTATAGAGTGGTGAAGTGTGATGTCATCAAAACATTTTGTTTAGAATTTTCAAATTCAACTTCATTTTCCGAAAGAGCATAAAAAATAATGTCCAAATACCGAAAATCACTTGAATATGTTAAGTATTGGCTGAGATATACCCATCCGAATTAATTTTACTTCAGTGGGCAATCAGTGTTATAGTGCCCTGGTTCATAAAGTTATGAACCAGAGCACTATAACACTGATTGCCTATTGACAACAAAAATCATTTGGATGGGCATATCTCAGCCAATACTTAACATATTCAATTGATTTTCGGTATTTGGACATTATTTTGTATGCTCTTTTGGAAAATGAAGTTTAAATTTGAAAATTCTAAAAAAAGATTTGTATGACGTCATAGCTTCTGTACTCTATGGTCTGCATGCAGAGATGATTGCACCCTAGCTCCGCGCCTGAAAACGTGCATAGCTGAAGACCCTTTCATGAAACAAGGCCCAGAACAGAGGCCACTGCTGAGGGCGAGCCCAGGTAGACTGGTAGGACATTATGTACTTAGACGATATCCATCGGCCCTTGAACCTTCAAGAAATAAAATCTACTATTATAATTTGCAGGGATTTATGAAAAACAATGCTGCAGATCACTTTAACTTGTGTTTATTATTATATAATCATCTCTTTACAAAACAGAATACCTCGACCCAAGCCCCATTGCAGAAAGAGTTGCAATCGATTGTAAAGTTGCAATCAATTGCCAGATCATGTGACTAAATGCGCAAATCAAATGTGCATATTTTCTACCTTCCTTGCAATTAATTGCAACTTTACAATCGATTGCAACTCCTTCTGCAACGGGGCCCCGGTGTGATTAATTCATGCTGCATGATATTCTGTACATTAATTACTCGTTTGTTATCTGTTGTACCGTTCATCTCATCACATAACCTTGGTGTGTTTATAACTATTACCATAACTCAAAAGCCTTTTTTCACACTTGGTACTATTTAAAGATGGTCAAGCGTGGGGATGCTACAATAACACTGCGGATCGCCATTTTTGAACCAGGCTGGTTTGTGCGCACTGCATTTATATGCACCGAGCGCAAGGCGTTCGCAAAATGGCACCGCACATCTGACTTACGAATCCTAGCCACCTTTAAGAGGCCCAAATTCGAATCACTGGGTTAAGATTACCGTAACCCTTTGTTAGTTTAGTCCATTAATTTAGTCCAATTATTGTGACTGGCTATAGCAAAACCCGGCACTTGTCGGTAAAAATCAAAATGTAGATTTTCATACTCATAACAAAGGCCTCATCACAAGCTTTCATTTGATGCTTTGTTCTAACTAATTGGTCAATAATTGGCGAAGATATGATTGTTTTCAATTTTACAATCATAGGTCTTATACACACATTGTATGAACTTAAAATGCCCATTTCTTCAAAACATGAATTAACGACAAGTGCCGGGTTTTGCTATAGCCAGTCACAATTAAGTCCATTAGTTAAGTCAATGAAATAAATTCAAGCTGCAAGATATTCTATGCATTAATATATTCATACAATGTTTATCTACAAGCTCTCTCATCATGTGTTACCGTGGTGTGTTATATCACCATAATCCGATTTAAGCATTTTTCACACTTGGTACCCAAAGGGCAAGATAATATAATATAGGGATGAGAGATTGATATGGATGCTCAAACTTGAATTGTGGAACTTTTTTTTGTGAGGGGTTTAGGTAAATAGCATTCTATCACCTTAACACATCATACCTCAAAGGAGTGACCATGCCTCCACCTCTTTAATAAAGTTAACTCATTGCCTACATGCAGTGAGCTTGATGTACCTTTTATTATATGCCTAGATATGGACATTACAATAACTGGCAGTTGATGGGTTGATATCTGCTGCAAACATTTACAATGCATTGCCATAATTTCTATTTTGTATAATGCAGTTTATAAGAATACTATACAGAATCAACTAGCAACTCTAATATTTACTATTTCGAAAATGTAATGAAATGTATAATTAATTTCACTCGCTCTAGAATGTAGAGTTTTCTCTTTGTCGTATAATATAACCATGTCCATCGGCATCAATTTGTGAAGGAATTCTTTTATTCAGGGGAGGGGACCTACCCCGTGTTCACACACAAAAATTTGCTCGCTTAATCATGATTAGCTATACGACTCGTAACTAACTGGGCGTGGCTTAACGTGAACGTTCGCGTGCACAGCTCAGATCAGGGAGACAGCAGACAGAAAAAAGACAACACACTGCGCAGTAGCAAACTGCGCACTTATATGATGTTCAGTGCACCTGGAAGCCAGCTGTTGTGGAATCTTGGCTGTGTGTGTGAACGTAAGAGGTAGTTTGGTTTAATCATGACTAATGATATGTCGTATCGTTAGTCATGATTCTTTAGATTAAGGGATGAAAATGTTTGTGTGTGAACACGCTGCTATTGTATCATCTCGCCCCGATGATTGGTTTTTTTTTCCTGAACCCTGCATATCGATGCCCAGGACTATACTATTAGAGTCGCACCTTTCTTGACATTTATAGTCAAAATAAATGTTGAAGTTGTTGGCATTGTAATACGAGAAATTATTTCTTACCATTATATAAACTTACCTGTTACGGGTCCCACTCTAAAACACAAGAGAATGAAACACAAATCTCCAGATATGAACTTTTACATCGTTTATTCTTGGTAACGAAGCTGGTCTTCGATCTTTTTCTCGACGATCCCCGACATTCTTACAAAACTATCGGAAGCCACTTGTTCCGTATGGGAAGCCACTTGTTCCCCCATAACACCTCCCCCCTTAAAGAGAGATCCTTATAACTACATAGTGAAGAAGGATCTCGTGCTTAGACTTATCATAACATCCAACATAAACGATAACATCAAATACTGTAAAATATCAAATGTTCTAAGCACAAACATCTCTTAGTCCGTACAGTCTGTTCTTTGCCAACAAATAATGTTAACACTACAATACAAATCTTTGATGAGAAAATTTATAGCTCGCTATGACTAATTTTTACTTTCATTTAAACTTAAGAATAAACCATCTCAACAACTGATTTGTCTAAGAATATTCCAAAAAAAACAAATTAAATGCAGTCATATATAAACACATGTGTAAGACACAATGCACAAGGTGACTTTGGCCATATAATTTACAGACTCAAAAACATAAACAGAACAGAAGCTACTTCTGTACATGCATACAGTTACAAAATATGTCTCATATCAGCTTCCGAGTACTCTGTAAGTTGCAAAATGTAAGTAATTAGCATTTATAATTTATCCAAACAAAGTCACAAACTTTGGCGTCACTATTGTCTAGTAAAATCACATGTACTGTAGCAAGTTGTACTTTCTATGAAAATCCACATACATATAATATTCATGTATAACAATAACTGGGTTGTATTCTTGCGTTTCTAATTGAACTGTTCCTTTAATTTTTTACAAAATATTCTATTATTTATCAAAACATACAAGTAATTTGCCATCATAAAAACAGAATACAAATAATCATCTCTGAACTATATAACTGCGGTTCAATACAACAGATTTATCCTTCACGACAATAAAACCATTTCAACGTTTGTTCCATTCCTGTTTATAATCATTACATGCTTTGTGTAACTATTTCCTTTCCTTTCAATGAGCCTAACATATAATACTTTAACCATCGTGTGAATTGTAATCAGCAACATACACAATTTATAAAACTATCAAACACTTTGACAAACACTGTGTTAATTAAAGTTTGTTTATAAAAAGCTGGCTTCAAATAACCAAGAAAATGTACTCCTGAAGCACTGTTTGTAAAATGCTACACATAATATCTTTTGATTATTTCCTTTAATAAAACAACCTTCTATCATTTTGGCATGTGCATTCAAAGTCCTTGTAAGCACACATCTAACAACATGTTGTTTGATTCACTATCACAATATAACAATAATACATCATATCATGAATATGCAAGTAATGTTTATGAATACTTTGCAGCTTTCTTTATTATTAACATTGTGTGGCAAAAAATATGAGTCTTGTCCTGTTTTGCACTCTAACATCAATTTTTTTTGTGTCCTTTTTACAAAAATTCTATTCCAAAAATAGCCATACTTTGAACACAATAATATCATATATAAATTATGACTTTGATCACATATTTTACATGTGAAACAAGAAAATGGTGGGTTGAATTCCACACATTCCGCACACAATCCAGTTAATGAGCACATTATAATGTTCTTCATAGAAGCCAATTAGTCTTTCAGCACATCTATTGTTCTTATAATAATTCAATGGCTCCTTGAAAGTTAATCAAAAACATTTTAACACAAAAATTTTCCTTTGTCAACTTTGTCAATGATGCATTTTTTTTCACTTTGAATGTTCATGACAGTTCATTTTTACAGTTTAAACGCGAGATAAAGCATCCGCAACAATGTTGTCCTTTCCTGGCACATGGCGAATGTCCAAGTTGTACTCCTGGAGTAGCAAACTCCATCGCATGAGTCTCTGATTCTTATTTTTCATTCTGTGTAGGAAAGTCAGAGGATTATGGTCTGTGAATACAGTTATTTGGGCACTTCTCACATACACATCGAAGTGTTGCAGTGCTAGGATCAGTGCAAGTGTCTCCTTCTCCACAGTAGAGTAGTTTAGTTGATTCCTCAAGTACTTCTTTGAGAAATAGGATACCGGTCTATTGAGTCCGTCGGTATCCCGCTGAGTCAGCACAGCACCTGCACCAACGTCACTGGCATCCACCATCAAGGTGAACGGCTGGTCGAAGTCTGGCGCCATCAGTACCGGATCGGTAGACAGAAGAGCTTTCGCCTTGTTGAAAGCGCCCTCACAGTCACTGGACCAGATAAATTTCACCTCCTTGCGAAGTAGGTTCGTCAGAGGGGCGACGACATCAGCAAAGTTCTGACAGAATCGTCGGTAGTACCCTGCCATGCCAAGAAACCGCATCAGTTCCCTCCGGTTGGTTGGTGTCGGGAAGTTTACCACTGCTTCCACCTTTGCCGAAATTGGTCGAACTTGACCAGAGCCAACCACATGACCAAGGAATTGTACACTACCTCCACCGAACTCACTCTTTGTCAAATTGACAGTCATCTTGGCAGCAGCCAATCTATCAAACAACGCTCGAATTCTCTGTACATGAACATCCCACTCCTCACTATACACGACTATATCATCTATGTATGCTTCACAGCCATCGAGGTCTGAAATAAGACTATTCACAAGTCTTTGAAATGTCGCAGGCGCATTTTTCATGCCAAATGGCATTACCGTGTATTGATAGAGCCCATGTGACGTAGCAAATGCTGATATCTCTTTTGCCCTTGGCGTCAAAGGAATTTGCCAGTATCCTTTAAGGAGATCAAATTTACTCACGTACTTTGCCTTGCCTATCCTATCAATACAATCGTCAATGCGCGGAATCGGAAATGAGTCAGTTTTTGTACAAGAGTTCACTTTTCTGTAGTCTGTACAGAAACGATTTGTTTTGTCTGGTTTTGGAACGAGAATACATGGGGACGACCATGCACTGTTACTTGGTTCAATGATGCCGTTCTGTAACATGTATTCTATTTCATTGTCCATGTGTTTCATTTTTGTTGGATTTGTTCGATATGGTGATTGTTTGATTGGAACCGTGTCACCAACATCTACATCATGTTCCACAACATCAGTCCGAGAAGGAACATCTGAGAACAACTGAGGATATTCTCCCAATACCCCTTTCACATCATCCTTTTGATTCTCAGTCAAATAATTCAATTTGTCATCAATCTGTACAAGAACATCAGAATTCTTCAATCTCACACATGGATCCTGTTTTTCAATTTTGCAGATTTCCTCTGCCCACTCACACTCTGAGTCACATTCTACAGCACTCAACACCGGTTGTGCTGTTACAACACCCTCCCTCCGAACATACGGTTTGAGCATGTTTACATGGCATAGGCGTTTTTTCTTCTGCCTGTCTGGAGTTTTGACAACATAGTCTACCTCTCCTACTTTCTCAGCAATGGTATACGGCCCAGAAAATCTAGCCTGCAGAGAATGCCCAACGACTGGTAACAAGACTAGAACTTCATCACCTGTCTTGAAATGTCTTTCCTTGGACTTCCTGTCATACCATGCCTTCATTCGATCCTGAGAACTCGACAGATTTTGCTTCGCAAAATTCCATGCCTTGTGCAATCTTTCTCTGAATGTGCACACATAGTCTAACACATTTGTTTGTGTATCATCTGACATCAGTCTTTCCTTCAACAACTTCAGTGGTCCACGCACTGCATGACCATAGACTAGTTCAAATGAACTAAATCCAAGTGATTCCTGCACTGAATCTCTCACCGCAAACAACAACAAGGGAACTCCTTCATCCCATTGCTTCTCTGTTTGTAGACAATATGTCTTCAACATATTCTTCAGTGTCTGGTGGAATCTCTCTAGTGCTCCCTGGGACTGGGGATGGTATGCACTAGAAGTCACATGCTTAATGCCCAGTTCTTGCAGTACCTGTTTGAACACTCTGGACATGAAGTTTGATCCTTGATCTGACTGTACCGTTTTTGGCAGTCCAACAGTGGTGAAAAATTTCACCAAGGCCTCAGTCACACTACGCGCAGTAATGTTTCTCAGTGGAATGGCTTCTACATATCTTGTTGCAGCACACATGATTGTCAACAAATATTCACGCCCTGTTTTAGTTCGTGGCAGAGGACCTACGCAGTCCACTATGATCCTTGAAAAAGGTTCGTCAAAAGCTGGTATTGGCTTCAGTGGAGCTGCTGGGATTTTCTGATTTGGTTTGCCCACCACTTGACATGCATGACAGCCTCTGCAAAATTTGGCAACATCACTCTGCAACTGTGGCCAAAAGAAATGAGAAAGTATTTTCTCCTGAGTTTTATGAACTCCCAAATGACCTGAAAGTGGGGCTTCATGAGCAAGACTAATAATTTCCTGCCTGTACACAGAAGGAACGACAATTTGATGAACTTCTTTCCATACTTCATCCGCCTGCACGTGCGATGGCCTCCACTTTCTCATTAGAGCACCTGATTTCTTGTAGTAGCACACAGGCATTGTCACTGCCTCCTCCTCAGAAACGGCTCTCTCACTCAAAGAAATCAATTGCGGGTCGCTCTGTTGTTCTTTCAACAACCTAGTCTTGTTCCAAGGCACTGGTTCAGATTTATCATCTACATTTTGACTATGCGCAGCCTCCTCCGTACTAGAAATGAGTTCATCATCAACCAAGCGACAAAAGAACGAATCTCCTAGATCAATGTCTAACTCATTAGTCTTTTTCTCAGACTCTGCATTCTTTGTCATAGAACGCGTTACAGCACATGCTGGAAAAACATGAGGAAATTCCTCAACCAAGCGATTTGTCTCATCACTTTCACATGGACGCGCACTCACTACTGGAGATGAAACCACTCTCTCACCAGCAAGATCATTGCCCAAGATTATCGAAACATCTTTCACAGGAAGAGATGGTCTAACGCCCAATGCTACTTTACCAGAAACAAGGTCTGATTTCAAGTCTACTTCATGAAGGGGTGCATCCACATATCCACCTTCAACACCTTGGAGTAACACACTCGCACCAACTGAAGACTTATCATCAAAAGACAATACACCTTCTAAAATCAAGGATTGAGATGCCCCTGTATCTCTGAGCACTTTCACCTTCTTCGCCTCATCACTATCTGGCAACGACACATACCCAACTGATACAAATGGTTCATACTGTTTTTGTACCTTTTCCATGTCAACAGGTTGAATTTTTTCTTTTAGTGATTGTGTCACATTTTTCACAAGTGCATTTGGATGAGCACTTGAGTCATATTTCTTTTGTTGAATCAATGGACAGTTTGGTTTGATGTGCCCTGGTTTCTTACATTTATAACACACAACAGTCTTTTGTAAGCCTGTATCTCCCTGTTGTGATTGTTTCACATTTTGTGCACCGTCATCTATCTGTTGTGAAGCACTATTTTTCTTGCTTTGATTCCAGCTCTTACTTTTTTGCGTACCATTGTTCACTTTGTGCATATTTTTATGTGTAAGAGCGTAATCATCAGCAATTCTTGCTGCTTCGTCCAGCGTTCCTACGCGCTGCTCTTCAAGATGCAACCGCACATCTTGTCGCACACTACGCTTGAATTCCTCAAGCAGGATCATTTCACGCAACTGAGCATAATTCTCTGCCTGAACAGATGAACTCCATCTATCAAAGAACTGCTCTTTTTCTTTTGCGAATTCCGAGTGAGTCTGACTATCTAGTTTGCGTGTACCACGAAACCGTTGACGATAGGCTTCGGGCACAAGCTCATATGCCTTCAGCACCGCCCTTTTGACCTTGTCATAGTCACCGACATCACCCATAGACATAGCCAAGTATGCATCTCTAGCTTTTCCAACTAGCTTACATTGTACTAAGGAAGACCACTTGTCTCTAGGCCATCCCATGCTTTGAGCCAACTTCTCGAAGTGTGGGAAATACTTCTCCACTCCATCTTCATCAAATGAGGGGACCATTCTCGCAAACTTTGCGACATCGAAATGCCTATCAGCCTCATGATTACGATCATTTCGATTTACAGCAGCTAGTCTCTCTCTCTCCAATTCCAGCCTAGCCTTCTCCACCTCAAGCTCCCTAATTCTGACTTCATTATCTGAAAATCTAGCCTGAGAATTTACATCCGGGGATTTAGACCTTGGAGGAGTCACGCTAACCTGTTCAGCTGCATCTGGAGGTAAAACTTCCTCCTCTACCAGAAAATCTACGATACCACGCAAGATTTCTGACTTAAGCATATACCGCTTAATGGCTGGTACCTCATAGTGAGTGGCAACATCAATCAGTTCATCCTTCTTGCACAAGCGTAACTGCTCAATCGATGGATTCCTTACAAATTCTCCTACTGAAAATTTCTCCATGATCATGCAAAATTAAAAAAAACTGACTGCAAACACTAACCAGAGCACTAAAATTCCTAGTACTACACTACCAGACCATCTGGCTGTTATCCTCAGCCAATCCCTGCAAAATTCTATGCAGAAACACGGACACGAATCATCACAAATTCATTCCGCAAACCAGCAGATTCATTGAACACCCAACAAACCGCTATACCCGTGCATGTATTCACACGTTCATTCGCGTACACAACGAAGCATTATGCAGCCCTGCATGCATATTCTGTACATCTGCCAATGCACGGAAAACGAAGCCGTCGCGCTATGCACGATCACGGAGTCGAAAACGAAGATCAAACGTTTGTGATTTTACTCACCAAATTCAACCATGTTACCTGGTTTCTTTCATACCTGTTCCCGGCGCAAGCCCCCACTGTTACGGGTCCCACTCTAAAACACAAGAGAATGAAACACAAATCTCCAGATATGAACTTTTACATCGTTTATTCTTGGTAACGAAGCTGGTCTTCGATCTTTTTCTCGACGATCCCCGACATTCTTACAAAACTATCGGAAGCCACTTGTTCCGTATGGGAAGCCACTTGTTCCCCCATAACATACCACTACCTTAGTTTATTTTTGTTTCAACTGATGAATGTCATCATATGTATAGTATAGTCAATGGGATAGCTATTTGGACCTTACAATTGGAAAAAAAACAGTGGTACTATGCCATAATTGATTCATTTTGATTATTAATCAATTTGCAAATGATTTACAAGTTTAAACATATTCTTATGCAAGAACCTGTCTTGTCTATTGCTGCATACATTCTAACAGTATAAATGAATGCATAAATGCTTTGTTCCTTTTAATGTATAAATTGACATATGTTAGCCAAATCAAGTTTCCCGATGTATCAGATTTTAAAAAGATTTATGCAAAGAGAAGACGTTGAAACTGAATCCAGTTGGTAAAGCTATTGCAGGCATTTTCTACCTGTTAGTAGCATATAGACATGTAGACATTTTCTTTAATTTTTCTTTTGTATGTGACATAGTGGACAATAAGATTCATTGATATTAGAGACGTCAACATACTTAACACAAATAGAGTGTTTGGGAAGTCGCGCTTGAATTAGGTGGCAGGATAATTTGTTTGAAATGTATTGTGTATTAATATCATATAACATCATTATGTGACATTACTAATTGTAACATTAATTACACTTATGAAATAAATGTTCATACTTTTTAATAACTTTGTTATTTTGTATACCCTTTTCTTAAATTAAGAACGTACCAGACGTGCGTTTATAATATTGAAGCCAATAATAATGAGCATCGACAATGCAACGTAAACAATTTTTTTATACCATGAGCTTTATGATGTGTAAATATGATATAGCGTGTACAGAACCCTGATTGAAAAGATTGTAGATCATTATGTGCTCAAAATATATGTATATGTTCTGAAATGGTGTTAGTTATTGTGTGTCAAATGATATATATATTACCGTGCTGTGTTACAAGATGATTTTTCACGGTCTATTATACAAAATTGTGTTATAGAAATAGACCTTCTGAAGCTTTTTTCATCTTGTACGTACTCGGGATAATTTTTCGCAACAATGGGTTGAAAGCGGAGTATCTTTTTGTTGTTATCTTTTGGGAGAATATGTGTATTGGTCTTCTTTTTCCCCACTGTATTTTGGGAATTGCTCAAACTCAATATACCCTTTTATATCAAAGAGTTAACCTAGTGGCATAGCTAGGGGGTTACAGGCCACAGAGTAAATATTGACAAACGGATGTGAGAGTAGTATAGAGATGGGAGTCATATGTAGATATTTAACCCCCTTTTTTCCCCAAAAAAGTTGTCATTGTGAATATACAACAAAGAAAACATTCAACAGAGAGATTAACAGAATGAATTTAAAAGCCACATTGGTTTCTTTTCATGAATGTGTAGGCGTATATTACAGTCCGTTTAGGTAGGACCCACCAGAAAAAGATATTTCTTGAAGTACCCTCTCAACTAAAACTGTACTATCCTGTTCATCCCGTTAACCCGTTCAGGACTGACTGGGTTTGCTATAACATGTGTTCTCCATAGACCCAAGCCTGAGTATTTCCGGGACCAGTACTGAACTGGTCAATTGTGATCACAGCTCCTGTATTATGGAATAACTCAATGCAGTGCCATAGGGTATAATAGGGAGTGATTTTTTATTTATTTATTTTTTTTTTTTTAGGGGGGGGGGGGGGGGGCGGGGGCACATACCCCTCGTAGCTATGCCACCGACTCAATGGTATCTTAATTGCTTTGTAGTGATAGGGTCGACAGGAGCATGTGAAATATCTTCCTGCAGGTTTATGTTGTAGTATTATAAAATATAAAATATTGAGCATAATGATTGCTTTTTTCTTTTCGTTTCGTTTTTGGTCACTGTGTATAGAAGAGGAACCATTTTGAACATTGAAATAAAACCAACTGTCATGTATACCAGAACTTGTGTGTATGCGTTAACATTTTGTAATTGTTTTGCAGACAAAAGTACATTAATAAATCAAATGACTCCATTGTATAAAATGTGATAATTTTGTTCAATCAGATTTTATTAGGAACATCACCATCTACAAAGTCCCATTGTGGCATTCAGTCTGAGAGCAGACAAAAGTATTTTCATTGTTCTGTGTACATGTACATGTAAATTCTTGTCAATCTACTTGTTATACTATATCAGCTTTACTAATTCTTTCAATATTTTCAACACTTTGAAAAGTATTTACACGAAGAAAGTGAAGTATGTAGCAAATTTAATGTACAGCCAAGTACACTGTAACTGAAATTCGCCAAAGTGTTGTTTGTCATTACATTAGAAAAATAGACAGCAGTTTAACACCTTTAATGTAAATGTAAATGTAAATACTTGAGGAATAAGGTCAATTTCCATACACAAATCATTCTGAGTTAATGTGCAGGTAATGCGCAATTCAATGCACAAGCTCTGGTATGGGCTTCATTATCATCCCCAAGTTCGAAAAGTAACATACATTGGAATTGTAGCCTTTATCCTTGTATTGCAAACAAACTAATATTTGCAATATTCAGTGATTATATGCAAAATCTAATAAACATACACAATTTATATGATTGAAAAGTAAAGAAAAATCAATTCTACAAAGGGGTTATATAAATATAATGAATATAAAGTCACTTGCAATAATTTGCATCTTAAATACCCAATTGAATACAGATGTATGTGTTTAATGCATAATGCCATGGTAGAGCAAAATTATTTCAGTAATAAAAAGTCTGCAATAAATTTGCACAATGACATAATTACTCAATACTTTGTTACTTCGCTCCATATATTTTTCCAGTTATTTTTTCCATTTTAAATGACAAGTGCCCTAAACTCTTAAGGCTAAGCATAAACAATAATACTGAATCCCTGGTCCACTGCAAAATTTTAAATAAATGAACTGAAGTCATTAAAAGAATGCCAAGCCAAAGATGCAGGGTATTCAGTACTTATACATGAACAAAAACATTGAATACTATACACATTTCACACACAAACATGTATGATGTATACAATTAAAAATATTTCTTTAGATACAATTCTCTCTATGGTAAACAATCATGTTTTTGTCATGCATGTGTGATAAATATTCATAAAAACACTCAATACAAAAAGAAGAAAGAACTGTGGGCAAATAAAATTATATAACATCTTCATTGTTGACTTAATTGAGTTAATTCACAATAATCTTTCAAATGTGGGCAATAACATTATATACTGACAAGTATCGTTTTACACAATAGGCTATTTTGTACAGTGTCATTTTCAATTTTGGACGAATTTGCATAGAGACACGGAAATCACATGTTATACAAAAAGTGAATTGCAGCTAAAAGTATATACATCCCACTTTTCTGTATTTTATTGAAATAATACATGTCACATACATGCCTACAATCTGTAATTCCGCACTAGTTATCCACTTTTTGCCATAAATGTACAGAAAGTATATATATATGAAACTTCAACATCTTCAAAAAGTGTTATAAATTACAAGTATAAAAAGCTCAAAATTGGCTAGAACGAATACAATTATTTAACATAAAACAAACAGTACACAAATCACAAAATAATAAAGTATGCCCAAATTATTGTTCTTATCACACACAGGTTTTAATACTTAATGTAATTTAGTGGAATTATGTTAATTTCTTAAAGCTCATTACTCCTTTTATGGTTACAGCTGCAGACCCTTTTTAATATTGTATTTTGTGTTTGTACTTAATGTGCCCAAACCAATCGATCATTACATTTATTTTATTAGAGCAAAGAATGTACAGAAACTTCAACATCTTCAAAAAGTGTTATAAATCACAAGTATAAAAAGCTCAAAATTGGCTAGAACGAATACAATTATTTAACATAAAACAAACAGTACACAAATCACAAATAATGTTAATTTCTTAAAGCTCATAGTAATTAAGGATCGCTTTTATGGTTACAGCTGCAGACCCTTTTTAATATTGTATTTTGTGTTTGTACTTAATGTGCACAAACCAATCGATCATTACATTTATTTTATTAGAGCAAAAACAAAGTGATTTGTGATGTAACAGGTTGATGGCAAAATAACTAAATAATGCTCTTTGATACAATATTAGATTCAGAGTAAACATTACAAAGCCTGATAGTTAGACTATAAAGCAATTGTTTTTTTCTTACATCATTTGAATTCTTTATCACTGTTTACTCTAAACATTACACAAACTTGGTGTACAAAATTACTGAACTTGAAAATGCATGCAAAAATAGGACAATAGATCTTTTGTAAATATAATTGTACAGAAGAAGCTAGTAATATTGATTGTAAATTCACTTGAATTGGTAAAAATAACAACTAAATTGTATCTTAACATATCCTTTCTGTTTTATTTTGAACTGTAATATTAAAAAAATCGTTTCTCTTTCAAAGAACTTTCTTCTATATTAGATACATTATAATACAAACTCATCCGTTGGTACTATCAACTTGAAAACAACATTAATATACAGCATTATACAAATTCATGAATTGATACTATTAACTTAATACAAACATTATTATTTAAACAGCATTACACTAATTCATCAATTGATACTATCAACTTGATACAAACATTATTATACAGCATTATACAAATTCATCAATTGATACTAGCATCTTGATACCAACATTATTTTTGTTTAGATTGCAAAATCTGTCCACTATTTAGATAGATCATGAAAAGACCTATTCCTAGGGCATAAGTGTTGTGTTCAGTTCGGTTAATTAGTTATTAATGTAAATGCTTCAAGAGTCAAATGCTGGTTTACATTTGAAAAAGAAAGCTAGTGCAAATATTATGAGGATTTCAAGTAAAGACATTTCACTCAATCCTCACGCAAAGCAAAATGCTGACGCACATTCTGACTGGAAGACTCGTCATCTGGGGAATCAAACTTTCACCCGAACAAGCAAACTAAACTGCTTGCTGATTGACTGATGAATTTTAACAGCATCGGTGTAATTGTGTAAATGTGTGTGTAATTCCCATGCCTGAGTGTGTAGGGAATTAGTGACATTGTCAAGATTCACAAAACTTACTTAGAACTCTTGCGTTTCTCACATACTTTGTTGTATTTGAATTACCAATAGTAGCATGGAACATGTTTCGGCTTTCTCCCTGAGAGACTGTCAACTGTGTATAAAGTTGGTGCAGTGAGACTTTGCATTTTCACTCATCACTCGGTCGTATGACATGGAATTTTCCCACATCATTCACTTGTATCAGATTACAGTTTTTGCATGCCAACAATCCGTTTAATGTATGTGTGTATGGATGCCAGTGTGTAAATTACAATTTTGTTAATCTTTCAAGCAATGCCATGTGTCGCTTGCAACTTAGTAAATTAGCACAAACTGAAGCCTTTTTTGATGCTGCACTAATCAATCTTTCTTAAAACTAAACAAGACAAACTGATATTACATCAGAGCATTTGAACCAATATCAGCAAAATGTGCCTAAGATCCCCTGGACTGCCAAAAGAACTAACTTGAGCATTCTCTAGGAAATTGAACCAGGTATTAAACAAGTACATTCAAATCCAATTGACAAACTCACAGCCACATTTGGAGATGACAATGTGACGTCGCACAAGTCATCCAACAAATGATGACTCAAAGTTATCAAACAACAAAGCGGACTGACTGATTAAAGGATTAAGTGGGGGAAAAAATATAAGTTTGGTCATATCAGCATTCATCAGGTGCATCAGAAAATTATCACAGCTGGCAGGTCATCATGAAACTTGTCAGCAATGAAAGAACTACTGTATACCGATTTTTAACAATGAAGACATTATATTTTCTTAATAGAAAATAAAAGCATTCTGTAGTAATGTGTATTTCTTTTTACAGCAAAAGTGCTTCCAATTCATAATAAACCGAACACAAAAAGTAACTTACCCCCTATTAAAGCGATTGCCCATAATTTCATAACCGATAATTGTTTCAAGATGTCATCGTACCACAATATTGGCACAGTTGTTATGTTCGATATGTGCGAAAATCAGAGATATTCATCACTTTATGGCTGAATGAGCAGATTAAAGACAAAATGGCCCAATTCAAAAGTCACAAGGTATTGCGTGTGCCTGTACATTGTTGTGAATCAGCACATGTGGCGGAATGCATTGATCATGGTTTATGAAACAATGCTGTTTGATATTCCATTCATTTTTTGAATTTTTTATGGCACATGTGGTAAAATGCATTAATTGTAGTTGTTAGTGCATTTTTTAATTTTCTAATTCTCAATAATTTGTAATGATAATACTTTTGCGAATTTTGAAATATGACTATTTTTTCTGTAATGTGTGCTCACTCAACCATGGATTAATGGTAACCTCTTATTTTTACACATTGTTTTCCTAACTACCATCTTGGCAAGACGAAATCTTGAAACAATTCTTGGTTATGAAATTATGGGCAATTGCTTAGGGGGTAAGTTACTTTTTGTGTTCGGTTTAGAACAAACTTCTACCGACTCAAAAATACTGTACATGGAACATTGAAATAACGTACAGTAGTTCCCTGCTGGAGCTAACATGATCATAGAAATTAGGTTACATTCCACTTTGCAAATAGGGATTGCAATCAACAACAGAATACAATGACTTCTTCATTCTGTGCTCTGCGGAAAGAAGGCTACAGGTCCAGCAAATGAGAAACCTACAAAAAATTCCACTCGATCTTGGCCAGGGATCCCATTCAATGGTCGAGCCAATCTAACTTCAATTGTCTCATCTTTGCTAGTCTTGTACAGAACATAGTTTCTGTTCTCTAAGAACCCGTTCAGTCTAGTCAGGCGATCTTGGACTCTTTTGTCCCGCCAGATCTCATCAGAATGTTCTGAGAGATTTCTGAATTCCTGCCTGTGGACAAACCTCTTTTTGCCATCTTCTGCACCTAAGAAGAACAGGGTGCGTGGTTTCAGAGGCCTAGATAGCTGTGGTTTTGATTGGCAGCTGATTCCTTGTTCAGACTCTTCACTATGCTTGCGATACTTCCTCATCCATCTTCTCTTCAGCTCTTTGATGGTTTCTTGAAGGCCATATCCTTCGGTTTGCCAATCCAGAAGCATTTTAAAGAACAGACCATAGAATCCATCTGTTTCTTCCTCCATTTTCACTAAATGAAGCACCCAAGTCGTTGTTTCATCATCTATGTCTTGGTTGTTTTGTACTGAAAGAGCAAATGATGTGAAAACAAAATTTTTCACATCAAACAAAATAGGACTTCCCAGGTTGGCTCTCAAGAGTTCTTGCACCTCTTTCAGATCCTCCTTTTGCTTCATATCAAAAGCAGCACGCATAATGTTGTGATACCCATCACATTTCTTTGCTTTCACTTCAGATCGTCTTCTTGCACATGCTGTAGCTTTCTGATGTTCACTTCTCCCTGTCTCAATGTGGGAGGATGAGAGTTTGAAGAATGTGCAGCGACGCTCATAGATAGATGAAAGTGTATTATCAGGCACTCTGAACTGTTTACTCTGAAAGGCACACTGATTTGCATAGTCTTCAATACATGACAGAGCTTCTTCAACCTTCTGCTCAAGGCTCTTGAGAAGATCGTGATTACCAAACTCGTACTGAGGTGGTACAATTTCTGTTGTGAGATACTTTCTGAGAAGTTCTAGGCCATTTTCTTTGAAGCAAAATGGCTTCACTCGCTTTTGTAGAATGTCAAGCAGAGTGAAAATGTTGAACATCTCATTCATAAAGCCTGCATAATTGAAGGCAGTCTTTTCTTCTCTCATGCAGTGCTGAGCCATTTGGAACGCTTTGCTTCCTTTTTGAAAGTCCTCCAATATAGCTTCAAATCCGTTCTCATCAAGACGTTGAGAAGTGTCCTGTTGTGCCTTTACCCTAATCTTTTCCATGAGAATGAGACCTTTTGTGTCCCACAAGAATGAGCTATTGCTATTCATCTCTAATGCACCATTGATGGCAATCTCTGCCTTGTCGTAGTCCTTTTCCCGAATCTTGAACAATCTTGCCAAGTGCTGGGCAATGAATGGGTCATCAAATATCTGAAAGCCTAGTTCTAGGATCTCAATTGCTCTTGATGTACCTGTTTTATCTCTAAATCCTGTATCGATGTCATGTTTGTAAACATCTTCTATGAATGGTGCAAAATCTGTATCTTTTGCATCGCCATTCTCTTTCTTCATTCTGGCCTTCATCATTTCTTGGCATGCACTGTTAATGAATCCCTTGCTGTGAGATGGGGTTTCAGCAATAGGTGACCGAAGAAGTTCAATGAACATTTCACCTTGCGTTTGACCACATAGCTTACATAGCTCTTCCACAATGATCTTGGCAATGATGGAATGGACAACTCTAAGTCCATTCACAGAACCCAACTTATCGATGCCTACAAAAATAAGAAGCAGTTTCAAGAATTTAGGCAAATGCTTTTCCCATCGCTTGGCACGCTGGGGCCCCTTTACGAATGCTTTTAGGGGCTGTCTCATCATCATGGCATCACAGGCAGCTACTGGCATGATAAAATCAGGCTTGTAGCACTGGATCAGGGCAATGTACTTCAGAAGATTCACCTCATTTTCGCTTGCTTGTACATTGTGAGGTATTATGCGCCTGACAACATTTCTCAAGTACTCTGGATTACACTCTGTTTTCAGAACCATGAATCCTAGAAGCTGCTCTGGAGAATCTTTCTCACTAAAGACTTCCCTTTCCTCTAGGTCCTTTGTCTTTTTCTGAAACCAACTCTGCTCTTTGTGTGACAGCTTGTGTTGCACAGCTACACAAGGTTTTCTGTTCAGATTCTCAGGATCCGATATTCTTTTGCACTGTAGAATCACAAAGGGTACTGTGACCGTTTGAACACTCCTTCTGGTTTCTCTTTCCAGTTCATCTATCAGAGCACCCAGGCTTTCAGAAATGATGTTGTCTAACATCAGGACAACCGGTCCTGGAGGCAAATTGCCGTACCCATGGTTCCTGAAAGCCATGATCTGTCTGACTGTGTCATGAGTGATTCTGTTGACCACAGCGCATCTGTAATTTCTATGTAAGTCCCACAGAACATTCTTTGCAAGAGTTGTGCCACCTGAACCAGCTTCATGGAACACTGATACCAAAGGTATGTCATCTCTTGCTTCACCGTCATAAGTCAGAGCTCTCTCCATTTCTGATTTCAACTTCTCGTGGTGCTGTCTTTTCAATACGTGGTTGAAGCCCTTTCCATTGTTGTAACAACTTTCTGACAATTTAAAATTCCACCATTCAACCTCGTGTCCCTGATAGAATTTTCGTTCCTTTTCAGCAACAAAGTCTGGGAAAGTTGCATTGTCCTCGCTCATTGAAGAATTCTCACATTCGTTCTTTGCTAGAACTGTTAGATCAGACCACTGATTTTGCAATTTCTTTGCAAGACTACAGCTACCTCCTAGAGCCATGGGTAACTTTGTATTTTGGGTTTCAACTGTTCCCAAAACAAGAGACATACACTCGTTGATCCTTTGCCAGGGAATCCCACTAAAGCACCTTTTCTCTATTTCTTCGCAATCAACAACATCCATTTCTTCCAGCTTGTTTACAAATTTCTGTACAATTTGTCCGTCATCTGCCATGATTGTAAAGTTGTGAAGACGAAATGATCTTGAAATGTAGAACTGTCTGAATATTTGGCTCAGAACTAGCATGTCTGAATCTGACTGAAGTACAAACATCACAACAGCCCTATCTCGTGGAATGACTTTGGGATTAGCAAAGAATTGGACAGTTCTTTGCACTGCATCAGAGCGGTGCCTTGTCCACTGCTTGTCTGGCATTTTCTCTTCTATTCTTTCCTCGATGTCATGCCTGCCATTAGGAAACACCCAGGCAGTTTCTTCTGGAAAGCGAATTCCCTCTCTCAGAGAATCAATGCCTCTATCTTCATTCTCCACAAATGTATCAGGGCTCAAGATTTTGACTGGATTTTGGGACTTTTCCTTGACAAATTGACATAGACCATTTTTGTTGGAATCAGGATTGCAATCAAACACCACTTTCCAATCAACTCTAGCAGCAAACCCAAACTTCTGTTCCATTTCTTCAGGGCTATATGCTTTAGATGGTGTGTTAACAACCATGACTGGATAGTACGAGGAGTCAAGCTCACCTTCATCTTCACCAATCAGAAGTTCTACCAGCTTGTTGTTTTGAGCCTGTGCTGATGTCACCTTTACCCTCCCATCTTTACCAGAAGTCTGTTTCGGGCCAGTCCTAGGTGAATAGTCTGCTTTCCTCGAGGCAGGAGGCCGAGCATCTGTAACTTTGGATTCAGGCACTGTGTTGTTCTCCTTTCCTGTGACGCTTGCTGATTCTGTGTATAAAACAATCACAGGTAGATCTATCTTAATATGACAATTTTACAAAAGTGCACATAATCTTGTAAAAGTATTTGTTCGGCAGAAAAATGTTTTATGCCATTTGTTATCTGTTTCAGTTTTGTATAATCCTGCCTAATGAGGTTTGAAAGGGGGTCATAAATCAATGCGTGGTCGGGCAGGCGGTCAGTCCGTTGCAAAACCCTTCAGGAGCGAAAAACTTCTACCGTTTTTGAGCAATTTTCACAAAACTTGGTACACATGATGTACATGTACTTGAGCTACCAATATATGCAAGACATGTTTTTTGTTTGTCTTAGTAAACACAATTTTGCAAAAGAGAAAAAACTAGATGGATCTTTGACTGTGCGCAGTTGAAATGATGCCTCCGCTATACTGTAAACTCAATTTGGATGGTAAATCATCAACCAGATCTTGATATATCACAATTAAAAGCTATTTTTGCATATGTAATGAGTCCTGTAACCTTGACCTTTGACCTTATGACCCCAAAATTGTATTGCTATATTGGCTTTCTAAGGTACATTCATGTACCAAGTTTGAATGAAATCTGACATTCAGTTCTTAAGTTTTTTACAATTACAAGCTAATTTCCATATATGAGTCATGTGACCTTGACATTTGACCTCATGAACCCCAAATTGTAAGGCTACATTAGCTCCTAAAGGTACATTCAGGTGTACCAAGTTTGATTCACATCTGACATTTAGTTCTTGAGATTTTGCCATTACAAGATATTTTAACATATGATGACACACGCAATACCCCGGGGTACCGTTGTACCCCGGTATCCCGCGTTGTGTAGCGCCATCTTGTGTCCACCCGAAGTACAACCATACCGCAGAGCAATCATGGTGTATTGCGTTGTGCATGCAGCGCTTGTATGCAAGCTACCCCGGCCGCAAAGAGAGCATTTTGAACGTAAATAAAGCATAACAAAAATAATTTTACACTCTTTGGTACCCCAGTGTACAGCCCTGAAAAAGAAATAAATAATTAAACAAAATGACGGATTTTCATTTGGTACCCGAGGGTACCATTTATGTCATCATATCTATATCGAGTCCTGCGACCTTGACCTTTAACCTCAACACCCCAAAATTGTATGGCTTCATTAGCTCCCTAAGATACATTCACATACCAATTTTGATTGAAATCTGACATTCAGTTCTTGGGATTTTGCCATTACATATATTGTGCCCTGTGACCTCACGACCCCCAAAATCTAAGTAGATCATTGTCACCCCAATATGTACCGTCGTACCAAATTTGAAATTGATACGTCAACCGGTTCTTGAGAAATCGCGAGAACGAAAACGGGACAGACGGACTGACAACCCGAAAACATAATGCCTCCGGCCACTTCGTTGGCGGAGGCATACAAATTATATAAAAACCTTGTGGACTAAACTACATGTACTTCTACAATTTTTGAGCAATTCTAACGATGTTCTTAATAATACCTTCAAGTTGAAGTTTCTGTAAATCGTCTTCTGGAGCTGAAAGTTGACGGTTCTGAGGGACATCTGCTACTTCTCCGACATTGCCTCTACCCTCCGGACATGCTGCAACACCATGCACCACTCCTAATGTAAATGAACAAAATTACCAAGTTTAAATGTAATGGAAACTAATAACAATTATTACTAACAATTATTAGAACCGTTTTTACCACGCAATTCAAGTATTTTCTAGGAAGTATCATATATGTACGTATAATTAGTGCTGTAACTGACCTTGATGATCGGATCGTTTGATCGGATCGGCAAAATTGTATCGATCTTCGAAATCGGATCGATGATCGGGATCGGATGATCGGCTAAAAAATAAAAAATAAATTAAAACAAATAAAAAATTAAAAAATCAAACTTTTTTTTTCCTTTGGAAAATGATCCCCCAAAAACACATTTTGGGAATATAAATGAATACCAAAGCAACATATATCCATATTAATAAGCCCAAGGTAATCTTGTACGGGTATGCTTTCATTTCAAACTGATTACCTCTTCTTTTACAAAATTACTCACGCCGATTCTGAGCTTAGTCCCATGTGATTAATTTGGCGTAACCTTTCAGAAACACATGGGACTAAGCTCAAAATCGGCGCGAATAATTTTGTAAAAGGAGAGGTAATCAGTTTTAAATGAAAGCATACCCATACAAGATTACCTTGGGCTTATTCATATGGATATATGTTGCTTTGGTATTCATTTATATTCCCAAAATATGTTTTTTGGGATCATTTTCCAAAGAAAAAAAAACTGATTTTTTTTTTTTTTTTTTTTTTTTTTGCCGATCCGATCTTCCGATTTTTTCTTCATGATCGGAAATCGGCAAAAACGGTCCGATCATGTATGATCGGATCGTGATCGGCATGCCGATCCGATGATCGGTTACAGCACTACGTATAATCCCCCAAATCGTGCACATTATGTTTCCAACATTTGGTGGCTCATTCTGGCAACCCGACTTTGACAATATGATTTTTTTTCTTTACTGGCCCGACTGTCATTTTTTTGTTTTTTTGTTTTTTTGTTTTTTGGTGGCCATGGGCCATCGGGCCTGTGCTAATTTCTAGCATTGGAGTTTTTTTTTTGGTTTTTAAATTTTAAAACCAAGCACATGAAAAAGTCGGAATATCTCTTTTTTTTTCTCAATATACTGTAGCTGCAATAAAAATATCTTGGTTTATCGAAATATAGGAATACAGATGGAGCTTAATTTAGCCCCTGGAAGATAACCTGCTCATGAGAATTGCAGCCTTTAACTTATACTTGCATTCAAAATCCATGTATCTCACTGGTAGGATGATACACAATCCCCCCAAATGAACAAATGATAATATATATGGGTTTGAACTTACCTAATTTCAAATTCGTGGACTGCTAGTTGATAGTTTTCCACCTCCAAAATACATGATTCGATTAATAAATACCCAAATTTCGCAAAATAATCCTGACTTTGGATGGATAGGAAAAGACGATCACGCGAGCGCGATACGCGACCACGGCACTATATAGCAGCGCGATTTGTCGCTCCATGTGCGCGCGTTCCAACGGCAGTGTTATATGCGTACACTTACGCGGAAGTGACCTTTCTAGCGAGCGATCCTCTTCCGGGTCAGCGATTAGTTTGGAATTATAATGTGTATCGACTCCAGAAATCATCAATTTTGGGTAAGTTATCCTTCTTTTTAGCAAATTATATTCAACGTGCCAATAGTTCACTAACTATAGTTAGTTTAGAGCTAAAACAATTCCAAAATTTTTTTTTAGTAAAGGCGACTTTTGACCTTGTCGCACATCAACACCAAGCGTTACAGCGGTGTGCTATTGCTGATTACAGTTTCCTATAAGTTAAATTTCTTCATACCTTGAAGTTGAATTTTCTGTAAATCATCTTCTGGAGCTGAAAGTTGACGGTTCTGAGTTACATCTGCTACTTCTCCGACGTTGTCTCCACTCTCCGGACATGCTGCAGCCTCTGGGGGGACACCATGCACCACTCCTAATGTAAATGAACAAAATTACCTAGTTTAAATGTAAAGGAAACTAAAGAATAAAGAAAGAATTTATCTGCAAACCATTATTAGAACCGTTTTTATCACGCAATTCAAGTATCATATACAGTTAACAACACAATTATTCATACCCCTAGTGGAATTTCAGTTTTTTATGTTTTTCTGAAAAACGACAGATGGACACACACTATTTTGGCCGTAGTTGGATAGCTGTAGTTGAAAGGTAAAAATTCAGAATGGTTTATGTAATACCTCATTTGCATAACAAAGAGCATACTGCTTTGTTTGTATTTTGACTTGCTCAAAATTATTCATACCCTTTGTCAATAAAAACTATAAAAGACAATATCACAGTCAATAGTCATTTACAAAGCCTTTGTTCTTGATCACAGCATCCAGGCAGTTTCTGTAGCTGTTCACGAGGGTTTGGCAGAGCTCCACAGGAATTTTGGCCCAATCTTCAGTGGCGAAGACCTCTAGTTCTGTCAGGTTGGAGGGCCTGCGGGCATGCACCCTAGCCTTGATGGTTTTCCACAGGTTTTCAATGGGATTCAGGTCCGGGCTTTGACTTGGCCATTGTAGCACCTCCACGCTGTTATCCTGGAATCATTTCTTGACTGCCTTTGCTTTATGTTTAGGATCGTTGTCCTGTTCGTATGTCCAGTATGGGCCGATATGGAGATTTTCTGCAGACTGCCTGATGTTGTCTTCCAGAATTTGGATGTACTGCTCCTTGTTCATTGTGCCTTCTACCTTTATAAGACTGCCAGGCCCACTTGCAGAGAAACAACCCCAAAGCATGATGCTCCCACCACCAAACTTCACGGTTGGCACAGTGTTCTTTGGGTTGTATGCCTCGCCTTTCTTGCGCCAAACGAAGGAAACTTCCCTGTGGCCAAAAAGCTCCATCTTTGTCTCGTCTAATCATAGAACTGTTGACCAGAAATGTTGATCCTTGTCTCGGTGCTCTCTGGCAAATGTAAGTCGCGCTTTACAATGATTCTGAGTGAGGAGAGGGGTCTTCCTTGGACGACAACCATGTAGCCCTTCCTTGTGCAGTGTGCGGTGTATAGTCTGCGCTGAAACCTTGGTGCCCATCTCATCCAATCTGTGCCAACCGTGAAGTTTTGTGGTGGGAGCATCATGCTTTGGGGTTGTTTCTCTGCAAGTGGACCTGGCAGTCTTATAAAGGTAGAAGGCATTATGATGAAGGAGGAGAACATCCAAATTCTGGAAGACAACATCAGGCAGTCTACAGAAAATCTCCATATCGGCCCATACTGGACATACCAACAGGACAACGATCCTAAACATAAAGCAAAGGCAGTCAAGAAATGGTTCCAGGATAACAGCGTGGAGGTGCTACAATGGCCAAGTCAAAGCCCGGACTTGAATCCCATTGAAAATCTGTGGAAAACCGTCAAGGCTAGGGTGCATCCCCGCAGGCCCTCCAACCTGACAGAACTAGAGGTCTTCGCCAAGGAAGAGTGGGCCAAAATTTCTGTGGAGCTCTGCCAAACCCTCGTGAACAGCTACAGAAACCGCCTGGATGCTGTGATCAAGAACAAAGACTTTGCAATTGAATATTGAGTGTGATATTGTCTTTTATAGTTTTATTGACAAAGGGTATGAATAATTTTGAGTAAGTCAAAATACAAACAAAGCAGTATGCTCTTTGTTATGCAAATGAGGTTATACAAAAACCATTCTGAATTTTTACCTTTCAACTAAAGCTATCCAACTACGGCCAAAATAATGTGTGTCCATCTGTTGTTTTTCCGAAAAACATAAAAAACTGAAATTCCACTAGGGGTATGAATAATTGTGTTGTTAACTGTATGTATGTATAGTCCCCCAAATCGTCCACATTATGTTTCCAACATTTGGTGGCCCATTCAGGCAACCCGGCTTTGACAATATATGATTTTTTTTCTTTACTGGCCCGCAATTTTGGGTGGCCATGGGGCCATCGGGCCAGTGTTAATTTCTAGCATTGGAGTATTAAAGGGCAATGATATTGGACACAATAAAAAATATAATCAAAAGAAAAAAAAGAAAAAAAACTCAGATCAATCTGACAGTGGAAGAGGCTGAGAACATGCAGAGATTAGAAAAGGAACATTTGGACAACATTCAAAGGTTTTACTGTGCAGAGGAAAAGTTGATATCTCACCATTTGCATCATCACTTGGGCGACCTTCTGCTTCATTCTCTTCGACTTTGTTACAAGTGTTGTCATTCCCTGCTTGTGGAGAGGCTTGACTTGCAGGGGTGGCTGTCCCTGGCCTGTTTGGACCGCGTTTGGGAATGCGTTTCTTGGGCATCTTGTGGCACAGTTGGAGCTAAAGCTTCAATCCACTTATGAGAGCATAATTCATGGATGTGCCTGTAATAAAGAGAGAGCCAGAGAGAACAAAACTTATACGATGCAACAACGGATTAAAATTTAAAAATATCAACCCCTCACAAAAAGTTCCGCATTTCAAGTTTGAGCATAATTGATATCTATCTTGTGAGGGGACACCCCAATGCAAAGAACATAGGGTTATGTTTTTATTACTTATACCAAATTTGCAAAAAGGCTTCTTAGCTAGTTCTACTATAAAATCGCATTCAACCAAGTTTACCCACCCCTGCAAGTCCAGGGGTTAACTGCATAAGCTGCAGTAACCCCTCGCTCCTTTGCCATGTAAAAAAGCATTACTAGCAGGGCTCGACACTCGCACTCGACACTGGCACTTCGGGCCAGCGAAAAGCCGAAAATGTATAAAAGTAAACAATATTTTGGTGGCCCGATCGGGCAAGCAGATTTTCAACCCAACACTGACAAAATTAGAAAAATCTTGTATTCTTCCATGTCATGCTTCATCTATAATGACAGCTTTGATCAGGAAAGAATGATATTTTTTAATAGTAAAAAGTTTACTCATGAAATAAAAATTTTGGGCCAGTAATTTTTATTTTCGGCCACCAGAAAAGGGGAATAAATTATTTCACTGGCCCGACCGGGCCACTGACAAAAAAGTTAAGTGTGGAGCCCAGGCCCCCCCAACTCAAAATGGAAGTTGGCCAAATTTGTAATGAAGAGAACCACCGATGTTTATGTTAATTCGACTGGCTGTCATGGTAATATTAGCGTAAATTCATTCATAATAATGCGCGGGCGCGAACTTCACAATTATCACGCACGAATTTATGGTATGCCTCTGTTATGACGTCACAATGAAAAACAATATTTTGATCCTAGTAGGGAAATCCCCTGTTTCTAGACTGTGCGCAATTAAATACATGACATCGCGTAACTGTTAGTACTGCGCGTAATTAAAATAATAGAGATGAATTAGAATACTTAAGCGTCTTTGGTATTATGAAGCGCAATTTTGCTGAGAAGTGCGTGTTTAAATGCCATGGCAACTGCAAGTGCGCAATGCGTAATTACTTTAGCTTTTTGCGTAATGTGTTAATTTATCCAATGAATCCACGTCTGATAATTTATTCAAATGAAAAATATCTGACGTACTACCTCATTTGCATGACATTCGGTGCGTATTTTCAAAAACTTGCTGATAAAGGTGTGGCCTATCTCTGTGGTTAAAACGCTATACGCTTATTCAGTTGGGGTTCTAGTATTTTTATTGTATTTCTGTGGTGGAGCCCTGGTCAGCTGCCCTCATTGTCCAAGAAAACACGAGGGAAATCCCCTGTCTTCCTAGCCTTAATAAACAAGATTTTCACCATTGATCAATTTGATGCTGACACGCATAATAGTTTTAATTATGTTTGGCTTTGTTCTAATTCTGTTAATTGTTTAAAGCTGGCTGTAAAGAATTCTTTAGAGTCACACATTGACCTACAATCATTATTTGTTACTTTGGGAGTTTGGGATGCAATACAAAAGTTATTGACTGGAAAAGTATATCTGCTGACTAACTGACATACCAGTCAGTTCACTCAGTCACAGACACAGATGAAAATATAATCCTTTCATATTGTATCATTTTGTACTGCAGTTTAAGGAAAGTGGGAAGTTGACTGGGCAGAAGCCTAAACATACATTAAACAACTGGTCTACTTCTGCATTTAGAGGGCAGTAAGCTTTTCAAGCACCCATTGCAATACAGTATATATGTTTAAGGATCAGATATTCCAAAATAGGAGTTATCAAGGAGTTATCAAGTACGACATCAGAAGGCTCATGTTTGTTTCAAATTGTGTTTAATTTTACCCTCTGCCTATTCACAGTTGGTTTACTTGGTGAGATTATAGGTAGAAATATTTTTACACAAACTTGTTTACTACAGTCTACCATATGACATAGGTGTTATACTTAGAGTGGAGTTTACCCCCCTGCTAGTCCAGCTACATCATCACATGCATCAACATCAGGGATGCCAACCCCTGCACTTTCTAATTTCAAGTACAACTTAACTATTTTATGAACATCGGTGTTGCTGCATTCGCACGGCGCCTGGTAAGTTTAGTTGATCAACTATGATTGTAATTTGTAGAACTTCGAAGACAAGTTGTGTAATTGTGTTGTCTAGTCAACTTGCAACTTGATCGACCAATCCAAGAGTTTGTTTGTCTGCATAGTGTCTACCACATAGCCCTCCGCACACAGAGCTGACTCGACCCGATCCGACTGGTTTTCAGTCAGGCTAGAGTCGGTTAGCTCAGTCGTAGCCAATTCAACATGTCGAATCGGCCTCAAATGATCTCCGACTGGCTCTTGACCGGCAAAACAGGAGTCCTGAGGCAATGTACACTAAGCTGAACCGACTGAAAACCAGTCAGATCGGGTCGAGTTGGCTCTGTGTGCGGAGGGCTTAAACCGAACACTCATTGAAAATCCTAAAATAGGCATATTTTACCTCTTCTGAAAGCTGAGAACATACTGAGCATGAAAAAGTTAATTTTGAAGACCTAACGCTGCCCAGAAAACAACTAAAAGCAAATTTAAACTCTCATTCTGAACCCCAATTATCGCCCTTTGACGGCGATTTCGTGCAGTGAAATTTGATGACGTCACAGGTTGAACAAACCAAACCAAAATTGATTTCAAAAAATGACAAAATTATTTCAATTTTAGCTTCAAAATTGCCTTTGTAATCTATCATAAATAGCCAAAAAATATGATAAATGTGAGGCTATATTGTAACTTTCATAAAAAATAATTTCGAAGTTTTCCCAGAATAATGTTTGGTATATTTTTAAAGCTCTTGGTATGAACGAGGGTATGACATGTTTTGTTTACTGCTTCCATTTTTCCCCTACAAATTCTGAGCCCACAAATTCTACCGATATCCAGTAATTTTACACTTTTTTTGCAGCGAAATATGCATCGTTGCATTTGACCGATAATACGCGACACCAACACGACAGAATCTTTAATTTCATGGTATTACTAATTTATTTAGTGTTGTAATTAACTAAAATAATGGTTATTTTATTATCTTGCTCGTAACATTGTGAGTTGTACTGATTTCAAAATCACTTTCAAAGCCGCAGAAGTTCAATCTCATCGGAACGTTGTTCGTTAATGCGCCAAGAGCGCCCTGTGCACAAATTGATCCCACACCGTTACGTTGAAACGATTTTCAGCTGCTTTTGTTCGCGTCAGCTGTTCAGTGGCCAAAATTAGCATCAAAGTTATTCTAAATCACTATAAATTTGTGCGAAATCATTTTGAAATTGGCATGGGTGTGAAAATAATATTCTTAAGTTATTTGTTTACATTCATGAATAAAATAAAAAATTCTAGAAAAATTATTAAATTAAATATGTATGGCAAATGTTAATTTTTACAGGCCTACGACATTGTTTTTCTCTATGGCAATGTATATTGGGTCAGATTTTTGAAATATGCACTTTTGGCCATTTCCAGACCTTGAGCGCTTCTATAATTTGCTGTGTCTCGCCATTAACTCCGATATACCTGTTTTTGGTCTCATATTAAATAGTATTATTAAGGCTTTCAGAAAATATATAGTTGTATATCATTTTAAACATTCGGTTTCATGCCACAGGACCTCAAAGGTGGAAAAATAGCATAAATTGTCATTTTCCACAAAATAATGAATTTGTAGCGCCTCATTATTTGGAGTTACACATCCGTAGCTCGGTTTACAAGCTCCACCAAAAACCAAGGAAAAACATTATCTCTTTTATGTTTCCGCATTTCCTCTCCATGTGTTTCATCATACCGCATCCGCAATAACATCCCTTTTTGTTATGGAACTTCTCCGGTAACTCTTCCCCTACTCCGACAAGATTGGGAAAACAAACATTTCGCGCCTCGAGATATCGTTGCCCTATGACCGTGGGTAAACCGACCATTCACAGGACTGTTACTGTGAATATATTAAAACTCATGATTTCACTGTCCAATCAGAGACAAGGATTACCACGTGAATTTACTACGATTTGGGGACATCTCTTCATCCCCCAACTCACCTCATCTCTCGATCATTCTTGTCACAACCACCGAACCATTCGGATTATACAAACTCACTCTCCAGCAAAACAGCAACTTTCTCACTTCATCCTGAGACATTCTGGAACTATATATATATTTAATACCTACACGATACCTTTGTGAAAGGAAGTTAATCGTGTAGCTTAGTTAGTTTGTTCTACCCTTTTCTTGTGAACATATTGTATATATATATTTTACTTTTGCTGGAACGCAGAACTCTTTTCTATTGCGGACAAGCACATATAACTTTTGGTATATATTTCAACATAATTATATACACCTCTTCGCTCACGCGGATATAACAACTCTTGTACAAACAGTGTACATACAAACACTGTCTTGGTGACATACCTTGAACATTATCATCTCGTGCACTATCTTGGGACACGGATGAAATATTATAAGTGCCTGCCAGAGGACCTACCAGCGCCGATCCCAGGATCAAGCCAGTACCGTGATCTTTTACTTGTAAGTAGAAATCAACTTTGTATGTTTATGACTTCTTAACATATACCAACAACCATTTCTACATTGGTGACCCCAGACATTCTAATATCGCGTTTGCTTTTCAACCCACGGTGCTATAATCAACGGATCGTTCTACTATACTTCATTCCGATCGCGTGATTAATTTTTGATTTTGTTTCGCTTTGTTAAACTTTTGTTGTGATCATCATGAGTACGGATCAGGAAACACAGTCTACCCCCACCGACGAAGTCAAACTTGATGACGACGTCGCGCGTAAAGATTCTCCTTCAGTGTCGGCTGTCAACATAAAGCTGCCACCATTTTGGCCCCACGACCCAACGTTGTGGTTTGCACAGATTGAGGCGACGTTTGACACCATGAACATTCGTTCGCAAGCCAGGAAATTCGCGTATGTGGTGTCTTCGCTACAACCGGAGTACGCGCAGGAGATCCGTGACATATTGATCTCTCCTCCTGCCCAAGACAGATACGACGCGCTGAAAAGTGAGCTAATCAAGCGCACGTCGTCATCTGAACAAAAACGACTGCAACAGCTCCTGACATCGGAGGAGCTCGGTGATCGAAAGCCGTCACAGCTCCTGCGTCGCATGCAGCAGCTGATGGGATCCAGCACCTTGCAGGAAAATCTCCTGAAACAATTGTTCCTGCAGCGGCTGCCTCAAAACGCCCAGCTCATCCTCGCCTCAACGCGCGACGCGATGGACATCGCCCAGCTCGCCGACCTCGCGGACAAAATAATGGAGACTAGCTCGCACGCCGTCAGCACCCTCGCCGCGTTCTCTTCGGCTCCAGCGACCGCTCCGCCCGCTCCGCCCGGGGATATCCAACGACTACAAGCGCAGATTTCGCACCTCACGACCCAGGTTCAGGCCCTGTCCTCGCGACTCATGGACCGTGGTCGTAGCGGAGATCGTCACTACCACGACAGGCGGCAGCGCTCCGATTCGCGCGGCGCTCCAAGTCGACGATCGCCCTCCCAGCAGCAAGGCGAGTGCTGGTATCATCGCCGTTACGGTGCCAATGCACACAAATGCGAGTCCCCGTGCTCGTACACCGCACCGCCGTCCACCGACAACAACGCCGCCCAGGGAAACGGACAAGCCAGCAGCTAATCGCGACAAGCTCCGCTGGTCCATCTACTCCTAGTCGCCTATTTTACGTTATGGACAAGATCTCGGGACTTCGATTCCTCGTCGACACCGGCGCGGAAGTCAGCGTCATTCCCCCATCCCCAACAGATAGGCGTTCCCCATCGTCCCAGTTCAAGCTGCAAGCAGTTAATCAGTCACAGATATCGACCTATGGTGAGCGATCGATCACGCTTGACCTCGGCCTTCGCCGCACATGCCGATGGATTTTCATAATCGCAGACATCGCCACGCCCATCATTGGCGCTGATTTTCTTACCAATTTTGGTCTTCTTGTGGACGTCAAACACCGCAAGCTAATTGACACCACGACCAACCTCGCTGTCACTGGCGTCATCGCACGATCTTCTTCGCCACCCACGAGTCTGAGAATGATGCAGTCGACTGGATCACGGTTCGACGACTTGATTCGTAATCATCCGGGTATTACACAGCCCGTGTACTCCGAATCAAGCGTCAAGCATTCAGTCACCCATCACATCGAGACTCGTGGACCACCAGCTGCTGCACGACCACGTCGACTAGCTCCCGATCGTTTTTCTATCGCGAAATCGGAATTCAACCACATGTTGGAGCTCGGCATCGTCCGCCCGTCAAAGAGCAACTGGTCGTCGCCACTTCACATGGTGCCAAAGAAAACCCCAGGGGACTGGCGACCGTGTGGTGATTACCGCTCGCTCAACAAGGCAACAATCCCGGATCGCTACCCTGTTCCCCATCTCCAGGATTTCGCGGCTGGTTTGGAGGGTAAAACGATATTTTCAAAGATCGACCTCATCAAGGCGTACCATCAGATACCAGTTCACCCCGCCGACGTCCACAAAACGGCCATCACCACACCCTTTGGATTGTTTGAATACGTCCGCATGCCATTTGGGTTACGTAACGCGGCGCAAACCTTCCAAAGGTTTATGGACGAAGTCCTCCGCGGACTGCCATTCGCCTACGCATACGTCGATGATGTCCTCGTCGCCAGCGATTCACCTGATGAACACGAAGAACATCTTCGCACCTTGTTCGCACGGTTCGCTGAGTACGGGGTCATTATCAACCCGGCCAAATGCGAACTCGGCGTCGCGTCGCTCCATTTCCTCGGCCACGCCGTCGACCACGCCGGCATCGCTCCTCTCCCCGACAAGGTCAAAGCCATCATTGACCTACCCCCGCCGACTTCGCTACGAAAGTTGCGGGAATTCTTGGGACTCGTGAATTTCTACCGCAGATTCATCCCGCGCTGTGCTGATGCTATGCAGCCTTTAACCGACATGTTAAAGAACGCGAAGAAAAAGAATCAGCCCATCACGCTCGCGGATACCGCCCTGCAAGCATTCGACACAGTAAAGCACGCATTATCCGACGCGACCATGCTCGTCCACCCCAAGAACGATGCACCCCTGTGCCTCCTCACTGATGCTTCGGACACAGGTGTGGGTGGGGTGTTGCAGCAATGTGTGAACGAGGTATGGCAGCCACTCGCGTTCTTTTCCAAGCGATTACAGCCAGCAGAGACCCGCTACAGCACGTTTGGCAGAGAGCTGCTGGCCGTGTATCTCTGCATCAAACACTTTCGCCATCTCCTCGAAGGACGTTCATTTTGCGTCTACACCGATCACAAGCCGCTCACCCACGCGCTCAATGCCCAGCCGGACAAATATTCGCCACGCGAAGTCAGGCATTTGGACCTGATCTCCCAGTTCACATCGGACTTACGGCATATCTCGGGCAAAGACAACCTTGCCGCCGACGCCCTCTCGCGCGCGCACATCAATGGCCTCGAGTCACATGACACGGTAATCGACTTCGCCGCCATCGCCATCGCCCAGGAGGACGATGACGAAATCGCGCACCTCAACGACACCTCGCTTCAGCTCGTTCCCGTGCCTATTCCCTCATCGGATCGCACGATATTAAGCGACATGTCCACCGGCACTCCTCGCCCATACATACCTGCCTCGTTCCGCAGGTCAGTATTTCATTCCCTGCACAATCTGTCTCATCCAGGAGTTCGTGCCACGCACAAACTCATCACAGACAGGTTCGTGTGGACTGGGATCAACCGGGACGTTCGTTTGTGGGCTAAGACGTGCATTCAGTGCCAGCAATGTAAGGTACATCGCCACAACAAAGCACCGCTCGGCACGTTTTCGTCGCCCGACGCCCGGTTCGACCACGTACACATCGACATCGTCGGTCCGCTCCCGCCTTCGGACGGTTTCTCATACCTCCTGACATGTGTGGATCGATACACTCGATGGCCGGAGGCATTCCCCATGAACGACATAACAGCGGAGACAGTGGCTCGTGTGTTCGTCACACATTGGGTTGCTCGATTTGGCACCCCGTCTACTATCACCACTGATAGAGGTCGCCAATTCGAGTCCCATCTCTTCCGTCACCTCGCAACACTGCTGGGAACTAATCGCCTGCGTACTACGGCCTACCACCCTGCTGCTAACGGCCTGGTCGAACGACTACATCGCCAGCTTAAAGCATCACTTAAAGCACATGGTGGTACACGTTGGACAGAGCATCTACCACTAGTTCTACTCGGCATACGCACCGCTGTAAAGACTGATCTTGCTTGCTCTACTGCTGAACTGGTGTATGGAACTACACTTCGCCTGCCTGGCGAGTTCGTTGCTCCAGCCGACACGGACAACGACCTCGACCCGGGCGACTACGTCCATCGTCTTCGCAAATTCATGCACGACATGCGTCCACACGGCACGCGTGCTCAACAAAAGCCGTCGTATGTGAACACGGATCTACACTCATCCTCACACGTTTTCATACGGGATGATACCGTGAGGAAGCCGCTTCAACCTCCCTACAAAGGCCCCTATCCGGTCGTACGGCGCACTGACAAGTTCTTCGTGGTCGACCAGCGAGGGAAACACGATACTGTCAGCATCGACCGCCTCAAACCTGCATATCTCGAGCCCCAGCGCGACCCAACGCCTCAGCCGCCCTCCACTACGCATCCAGCCTCTACGTTGAGGGTTGACACACCTCCTACCGAGCCCCCTGCCACGCCCCCTTCCGACTCGTCTCCCACGTTTTCTCCTCCACCGCGACCTGCGCCGGAGGTTAGGAGGACGAGATCGGGTCGTCGTGTTCATTGGCCAGCTCGATATGTGCAGTACGTCGTTTTTAGTGCTGGATGAATTTTACATTTTTACTCTCGTTTTTTCGAGATTTGATAATTTCTTTACATCGCTACATACTTGTATTTCCTCTTTATCGATCGCATCGTTCGTAACTTTGTTTTCTTCACTTGCGATCTAGGAGGGGGTTACCTGTAGCGCCTCATTATTTGGAGTTACACATCCGTAGCTCGGTTTACAAGCTCCACCAAAAACCAAGGAAAAACATTATCTCTTTTATGTTTCCGCATTTCCTCTCCATGCGTTTCATCATACCGCATCCGCAATAACATCCCTTTTTGTTATGGAACTTCTCCGGTAACTCTTCCCCTACTCCGACAAGATTGAGAAAACAAACATTTCGCGCCTCGAGATATCGTTGCCCTATGACCGTGGGTAAACCGACCATTCACAGGACTGTTACTGTGAATATATTAAAACTCATGATTTCACTGTCCAATCAGAGACAAGGATTACCACGTGAATTTACTACGATTTGGGGACATCTCTTCATCCCCCAACTCACCTCATCTCTCGATCATTCTTGTCACAACCACCGAACCATTCGGATTATACAAACTCACTCTCCAGCAAAACAGCAACTTTCTCACTTCATCCTGAGACATTCTGGAACTATATATATATTTAATACCTACACGATACCTTTGTGAAAGGAAGTTAATCGTGTAGCTTAGTTAGTTTGTTCTACCCTTTTCTTGTGAACATATTGTATATATATATTTTACTTTTGCTGGAACGCAGAACTCTTTTCTATTGCGGACAAGCACATATAACTTTTGGTATATATTTCAACATAATTATATAAACCTCTTCGCTCACGCGGATATAACAACTCTTGTACAAACAGTGTACATACAAACACTGTCTTGGTGACATACCTTGAACATTATCATCTCGTGCACTATCTTGGGACACGGATGAAATATTATAAGTGCCTGCCAGAGGACCTACCAGCGCCGATCCCAGGATCAAGCCAGTACCGTGATCTTTTACTTGTAAGTAGAAATCAACTTTGTATGTTTATGACTTCTTAACATATACCAACAACCATTTCTACAAATTGTTAAACCTGATTTTAAAAAATATTAATCAACTTTAAAGGCATTAATGTCTATATTCTCTATCTTACATTTCTGGAGCATGTACCACATAAGAATTGGCGGAAGAGCGGCATTGATATGATCTCAGGGTACATTTCAATAGGAAAGGCCATGATAAGTGAACGTCCGTGAACATACATTAAAATCCATACAACCAAAATTCTACTTAGTTGTCAAAACAAAAACTATTTCCAAAACTAAGGGTTGAACCCACTGAACACATTCTACAACAATTGTTGGCTAACTACTCCTGCTCGCGGAGTAACATTTTTTTGTATGAAATTATACTGGATTTCGACACGGACGTTCTGTCGTCTGTTATCATCACTGCTATAAGCGAATTGCATCCTAGTCATCAATTGCTGGGGTCAGTCTGATGGACTCATAGTAGGGCCACAATATTTTTCCTATTTGAATACTATCTATCAAATGCAATGTTTGGTTTGGGCCAAAAATTGATCTTCGTGAACGTCCGTGATGAAAACGAACGTCCGGCAAGAGTAGACCCAATTACGAATAGAGCTGAGTCAAATCGAATGGCTATTCGATATCCGACCGTGAAGGTCGGATACCGAATACAAATTTTCGGATACGAATATCCGAAAAAAAAAATAAATAAATAAATAAAATAAAATAAAAATAATCGTTTTTTTTTTTTTTTTTTTTTTTTTTTTTTCCCCCGTTTAATTTTGTAATCCCTATTCGATAGATTCGATCAAAAAATGGCACATTGAACCCTGCTTATCTATTGCTAAAGTTAAAAGTTAAGGTATTTTACATAAATTCACAAATAAACAAAACAAATAATAAACCAAAGGTAAGAGGATTAATATACAAGTGGTATAGTGAGTGCCAAATTTAGAAGAATCTATGATGAGATATCAAAGTATTTCATTTTGACAGCAGTTTGTACACTAACATCACACTATACTGCCGATTCTAATTGAAAAAACGGACAGAATATCTATTTTTAAAAATTATGAAAAAAAAAAAAAAAAAAAAAACTATCAATTTTTTTTTTTTTTTTTTTTTTTTTTTTTTTTTTCGAATATTCGATATCCGACCGTTTTTACACGACTCATATTCGAAATGCAAAATATCCGGTTTGACTCGGCTCTAATTACGAATCTGAGGCTGCTTATCTGCACGTAGACACTGGTACAGCAATTTTATCGGGCAAGCAGCTAACCAAGAAGCTATATCAAGCATTTTCGAAGCCTTTTGACAACTATTTATAATACGGACGTTCGCTCGGACGTTCGCTCACGGACGTTCGATCATGAACATTGTTCTAATAATGTTACCATGTTAAACGCTCACAGCAAGTTGATACCGTTTGATGTTGTTAGTACATTGTTATGTCTCTCATATCCCAGATAGATTTATTTCCTGCAAGTCATTTAACTGTAACAAACTTATGAAATGTTGTGCTCACGGACGTTCGTTCGTCATTTATTGCCCCAAAAATCTTAGTAAAAGTTCAAGTACTGGTACAATTTTTTGACAGCAGGTGCCCCTTGTGTGTGCCTTTCGACCCAGGTCATTGCCAACCACACATGAATATGTTGATTTTTAGTCACCATCACGGAGGTTCGTTTTACATTTGATCAACTTGCTTAGCTGTTTTGTAATACCACTAGATATTATATTTACTTCCACCTGTGCAGCGTGGACATTGTATTATAGGAAGTCAAACCCCAAGATTATGATTATGCACAGTCGCAGGCCTACAAGCGAAAGAAAGCTGTTCAAAACATAAAAAAGGGGGTATATGGCGCAGTAACAAGTAACAACATTGCAACCGAAGGTCTGTGTGGAAACCGTTGCCCCACCCTCTGCAAAACTTGAGACTGTTGGCCCCTCCTCTGCTGCAGGCTTTGTTTTCTCATCTGCCTGTCGGATTTAAGTCCAACTAAATGGCTGTATGGCGCAAGATTGGTGTAATATTTATGCATTATTTTGATGACGTAATAATACTTATAATATTGTCTGTTTTGTTATTTCTTGATATATCAAAAATATTGTTTTTGCTAGAATCATTATAATATTGTACAACTAAATTTTAGCTCGCGCAATATTTATAATAAACCATTCAAGGTTAGCCTTGTTCTTAATTATAATTGAAACATTGAAACCGGTTGGAGGTTAACAATTAGGAAACAAGATGTGGGTCAGGAAACATCGGAAACTATCAACATGATTATTTGCAAGATTTAACTTTGAAATATGTTATAAAACAATTTATAATCTCTGCAAATTAGATTTAAACGTAAACACGTTTAGTTACTTTAGTTAGCCCTTAAAATGATTGAATTTATTATATATGCGATTGTTATTACATTTTATTAAGATATTCTTTCTAAATAAAATGCAATAACAAACATGTATAATATGTTTAGCGTATAATATTTAGCGTAATGGTTTCTATGTCAAATATTTCTTTATACAAAACATAATATACATGTATGATGTAAAAAGGCATTCTTTATGTATTTATTTAAGAAATAAGTTTTACGTGTACATATTATTTACTTTGCTCATGGCTTTTGGTACCCTCAGTTTGTTTCATGTTTTGTGAAAATTTATGGCTGGAAACGATAAATATATGTATTTTCAATTAATAAACCATATACGAATTGAATCGAAATACAACATACACAATCCAAAATAACTTTTATATATGGGTCTCCCAAAGTCAAAATACATCTCAAATATATATGGCAAGGTTTTGCACATATAAAAAGGTGTGATATGCATATATTAACAAATTATGTTGGCACTTACATTTATTTCTGTAAGGAATTGACTCGAGATTGGACACTTGGGTACCACTATAGGCAATTCGAGAACGTCCGTGAAATTAATACGAACGTCCGTGACATTAAGACTCATGTGAGAAACTGTATTCTGGTGACAGGAAAATGGCCTTTATTTTGATTAAACATGTTATTTATGATTGCGGAAATGTTGTAAAATCATTTATTTACAGAAGTATGGTGGCATTTCTGTTATAGAGTGCCCAACCGAGGAAAGCCGGTGTAAAATTAGGGGTTACGATTTCCACAGGTCCACTAAGAGTGATAGTTAAGTAGCAGACATTTCATTATAATCAATTCAGATAGCTAAAATCATATCAACTGATAAATTTATATGTTTTATATTGGTCTGGAGCCTAGAGGAGATTCAAATAAATGTTGTCATCAATTTCTGTAAGACTGTTCAGGCAGAGAACGTCCGTGAAATGTATGCGAACGTCCGTGAAATTGCAATTAAAAACAATAATAGTAAGAAAGAGGGACCAGGCGACTTGGAAAATGCTACTTTTATATCTGACTAGGATGTATGCATAGTCTCTGGCTTAAATATAATAGGAATAGATAAAGTATTATCATCATATTGTTCTATAAGCATTAAGTCAATTCCAACCAATAATAGGACTCATTATAACGACCAGGTCCATGTAAAAACCAAACTATTTAAACAGATTTATTGCAATTTTCAAGTTTGTTTGTATAATGACCCTGTTTTAAAGCCATTTGCGAAGAATAGAAACTCTTTTGGATGAGATCAGATCATTCTGCCAACATTCTTGTTTCTAGCGAACGTCCGTGATCGATATGTGAACGTCCGTGATGAAAACTATACTCTCTTTGGTCATGTAATTATGCAATATTATGATCTAGACAGTAATTTATCCTATTAACATGCACATTGAAGTGTGTGGTACGGGAATACGAGCGTATATAGATGCGTTCCTAAAAAATGCGGCTAAAGTAAAGCAAAGGTTCTGAATAACACATTAATTTTAAACAAACATAACAATTCAGTAAAAGTTTGGACGTTTGTATTTTCTATTTGGCAAATAAAACACAATCCTCGTTTGGCATACAGAGAGAAGCAAGTCTTAGAAGTAAATTGTCAAAATATAAGCTGTATATGACAGAAAATAAATTATATGGGTTCTAAATCTATATCTACATAATCCCTCACGGACGTTCGCCTTTTGGAGATGGGTTACTTCAAGTACAGTGAATAAAAACGGAACCACATGGAGTTTCCCAGTATAATGGGGTACGCCTGGAAGCTAGGATTCCATGCTTTCACATTAGATAGATGTCTTTAAATTAAAAAAATAAATTGAATTTTACCCTGTTGGGGTAGAAAAGTGCACTTTTCAAAATTCTGACCCATATACGCATGTGTCAACAAAATATGACTTCGATGTGAACGTTGCATGCCGAGATGAGTAGGATAAGCTTATAATAATAAGGGTAATTTTCACTGTGGTGACATAATATTTTCATAATATTTTCTCCCGCGCACGCATCGATGCCGGGAAAATGTCACTCATAGCTGGTCTCTGAACTTGGCATCTCTGCTGTGGCAGCGCTCATGTCAATGACATTCCCATGCAAAACAAGGATAATCAATCACGTTCGGTAATACAACGCAAAATTTGGGGTCGGGAAGATGCTTCTTTTTTGCCTTTGGAAGGGTTTACAAGAAAGTCAATTTTGAGAAAAATTTTCAAATTCTTTAAAATTAAAGTTTAAGAAATTATAAGACAGATGTAGACTATTCTTTATGAGTTTATCATTGATTATGCAACTGCTCGTATAATTTCCACTTTTATTTGATGCATCTAATGTTTGTTTTGTGCGGTGAAACTATTGGTATCCGGTAATCCCGGTCTTAAAGAGTACTGCATACCTTAATCTCGAGTCTAGAGTAGAGTCTCTGACGACCGTCTGAATCTGAGCCTCGTCGTCGTCTCGCGTCTCGTTGAAATTGGCAATTATATATTGCTGGGCCAGCGGCGCCTGGATTCCTTCTGCATCTACTGGCACTGCACTGGCTTAATGTTGAATATTTACCTTAGAAAAACGATCCCAAGGCTCAAATCTAACATCAAACAGCTCACTCTGACCTCCCAGAAACTCGGGCGATCTACGATACGAATCTTTCAAGCAAGCATTTCAAGCGTAAATGTTTGATTTTACCGCGCTTTTGCCTATATATAGCCCCTTACAGTACAGTGCGCGCGGCATAGTAGCTCAGCGAGGTTTTCTGCCGTTGCCGGGGATTCCCATCGATCGGTGGGGATTCCCCAGCGCAGCGCGCGCAGCCCGATTTTTTTTCGATTCGCCGCTAGCGGGCGCAAATCAACAAGTTTGCGGCTCTGCGTTTGATCCATAGATCGAGTTATGTATCTCTATGGACCCTGTACGTACCAATTCTCCTTTATGGCTGTGAAATTTGGGGCTATGAAAATAATTCATTGATTGAAAAACTTCATTTTAAATTTTGTAAACTTATTTTGGGGGCGTGTCAAAAAAACAACTCCTTCTTGTATGATAATTATAATTATGGTGAACTTGGTAGGTTCCCTTTGGAAACTTTTATTAAGGGTAGATTATAGTTACTTGTTGGAGTAGGATTATTAGTAGTGAGAACATCAATCATTTTATATAAACTTTTGTATTCATTGTATGTTAATGATGGTTTTACCTCAGCTTGGCTGAAGTATGTACATGATGTTTTAGATCATAGTGGCCTTTCTTTTATTTGGATAAATCAAAACATTGATTTTATCTTTGGATTTAAAACAAAGATTCTTCAAAGGCTCAAAGATCAATTTCGCCAAAATTGGTCCTCAGATGTTTATAATTCCAGCTCGTGCTGGAACTATCGAATCTTTAAAACTACCCATCAATTGGAAAACTATTTGATTAAGATATGACAACTCTGAAAGAGAAGACAGGTTATATGTACATTATGTAACTTAGGGATCGGAGACGAATTTCATTATATCTTTAAATGTAGCCATTTTAACCAGGAAAGAGCTTCTCTGTTTGACACCTCTGTAATAACGAGTCATAACACCATGAAAATGCACTCCCTTTTTAACTCTACTGCATTAGATGATATGACAAATTTGGCTTCCTTTGCCAAACTGGTGATACATTCATTTTCTTAGTGTTAAACTTAAAGGTATTCTCATGTTTCTTAATCTTTTAAGTCTTCCTTTGCAATTGAGTGGTAATGTATTGATGTATTACTACCGCTATAGGTATCTCTTGAACATTTTGTTTAAAATGTTATATTTTTGTTATTGTTGTTACATTATAATTATGTTAACCATTCTCCGAATGCGTTCACTTGTTAGTTTGTTCTGAATGACTTTTGGGCCCCTTCACGGCCCTATTTGTAAATGTATTCATTGTATTGTTGTATCCTTATTCACCCCTTTGGGGTTTCGGAAGGATCGTTAATAAAATTGAAACTTGAAACTTGGACCTTGATATATCGATGGTTTGACCAGAGCCGTAATATAGTTCCGCAATTCAATGGCGGGGCCGGCCGCCGGAGTCCCTATGTGAGAGAAGCATCGAAATGAATTTGAATGTAGTTAGTTATTTTGTGTAAGTATGAATTATTATTCATTTCGTAGTATTCATAAATTTGTTTTATTTACGAGTGTAAACAATATAATCTGTATATTGACAACACCTTGTATGTTTGACATACCCTGGGGGGGGGGGGGGGGGGGGGGGGGGGGTCAACCCCCCCTTTTTTGTTTTGACTGGTCCTGGTCTCGGTCTCGGCTTCGAAAATATTCTATGGACATCCCCCCCCCCCCCCCCCGCACCCCCCTTGTCTTGTCCTGTCTTGTTTAAAGGGATCTAGTAACTTTGTTGACATGTGCAAAAAGCGATGAGTGGTTGATACAATGTATATTGTTGTTATCTGATGTGTCCACTGGGTGTTGTGTGAAAATTTCAAGTTAAATGGACTTTATATGGCAGAGTAATGAGCAAAAATGCAAAGTGACATTCACTAACTCATTGCACTCAGTGGCGTACCCAGGATTTTTTCAAGGGGGGGGGGGGGGGTTATTTTGTAAAATTTTCGAAGCCGAGACCAAGTACCTTCAACATTTTCGAGACCGAGACCACGGTCCGTCAACATTTTTCGAGGCCGAGACCAAGACCATTGGTTGAGAACCCCTCTCAGTGGGGGGAGGGGGGAGCGAGCGGAGCGAGCTTGGAAATTTTAGCAATTTAACATCTGAAATTTGCCATTTGTTTCAATATTATTGTATGGGTATATTCGTGTTATGATATTTCGTTTTGAAGGGTGTATTATACACCCGAGGTTGTAGAATATTATATATAAAAGAATGCGAGCGAAGCGAGCTTTAACATTTTAGCAATTTAACATCGGAAATTGTCATTTGTTTCAATATTATTGTATAGGTATATTCGTTTATGACTTATGATATGGAGTTATTAAGGCGAGCGAAGCGAGCTTGACATTTTTAGCAATTTAACATTGGAAATTGCCAATTGTTTCAATATTATTGTATGGGTATATTCGTATTATGTTATTGCGTTTTGAAGGGTAATATATAAACACCCGAGGTTGTAGAATATTATATATATTTATACGAATGCGAGCGCAGCGAGCGAGCTTGAAATTTTAGCAATTTAACATCGGAAATTGCCATTTGTTTCAATATTATATCGTGGAAAATTTTTGAAGCCGAGACCAAGAAATTTCAAAATTTTCGAGCCCGAGACCGGGTTTCTTCGCAAATTTTCTTGTAAGTGGTCTCGAGACCGGCTAAAATTTGAAAAGGGGGGGGGGGGGTTTGAACCCCCCAAACCCCTCCCCCCGGGTACGCCTATGATTGCACTCACTTTGTACAAGGTTCTGACGATCCATTGGATAATTTGACATCTGAACACTTCAATCGTAAATATTTTTAACGAAAAGGAAATTTGAAAAACCGAAACCTGTCCCATGCTTTTTTTGTTAATAAGAATACACCAAGGTATAAGGGAACCGCTAGAATTCCAATTGGATTTTGAGGATTTGGACAATGTTACTTAGTCCCTTTAATACTGCACAAATCGCCTCCAGATGGTGGCTATACGTGTAGGCCTTCATGCAATCAAGGCTATGCACTAGATTTCTGCCTTTTCAAGCAGATTCTTAAATGTTGAAGCAGCCGCCGTTTTAATGTTAGACGGCAGTGAATTCCAGAATGGAATTGTCTGGGGGTACAAGGAAAAACGGTAGCAGTTCTTGCTACTTAAAATTGTATCATAGTTTAAGATGTGGTGTTGGCGGGTGCGAGGCCTCCTTTCTCGATTTGGGTTGTTGAGCGATAGGTGACGAATGTTTGCTGGTATTAGTGAGTGTGCTTCTTTGTACATCATGGAGAGTCTGGCTATATCGTACGGCGCTTCTGGAGCGTGTCCCATCTCAGATCATGAATCATGTTAGTTACACTGCTGGTATTGCTGTAATCATGTGCAACAAAACGTGCGACTCTCCTCTGAACTTTCTCCAAATTGTCAGTGTGTACCTTCTAATAATTAGGGTCCCAAATTGAGCTGCAATACTCGATTGGAGGTCTGACGAGGGTTTTGTAGGCAATGTCTTTTGTCGATTTATTACAATTCCAGAGGTTTCTCCTGAGAAGCCCAAGGATCTTATTCGCATTTGTGACGGTCTTTTTTTTTAATGTGTTTACGCCAGCTAAGGTCATTGGACAGTTCAACTCCTAGATAGGGGTGATGTTACACTTCCTGCATGCAACTGGGCGTCTCTCAATTTGTACCTTTGCTGAATAGGCCTCTATAGCTTCTTGTGAGTCATCTGCATGATATAACACTTGGCGGAGTTGAACTTCATCTGCCATGTAGAACTCCAGTTGCACAGTGGGTCGATGTCTTGTTGAAGAATGGTGCAATCTTGTGTTGAGGCTATAGGTCGATAGAGTATGAGGTCATCAGAAAATAACCGAACCCTTGACGAGACACACCCCGGAAGATCATTGATATAGGTCACAAATAAGAGTGGACCTAGCACTGTCCCCTGTGGAACGCCAGAGACCACCGGCGAGCTAGGTGAAGACTTCCCGTCTATAATAATGTATCTTTGTAAGAAAGCTTTCAATCCACTGTTTGGTGTGACCTCTGATACCAAGGTGATCCAGCTTTGCAAGAAGACGCTGATGGGGTACTACATCAAAAGCTTTGCTAAAGTCCATGATGCAGAGATCTACTTGCTGTCCACTATCTTGGCTAAATCATCAACAAGACCAGCTAGCTGCGTCTCACATGAACGCCCTTTCCTAAGCCATGCTGGCAGTCGTTTAGCAGAGAGTATTCCTCCAGATGACTTATCATGTTGGTATTCAGAATGTGTTGAAGTTGTTTGCACGCAACCGATGTCAGGGATACTGGTCTATAGTTGGATGGTTTGGTCCTTTTTTGAAGATTGGTGTGATGTAGGCGTGAAGCCAATCATCGGGTAGTTTTCCGGAGTTGAGTGATAGATGATAGATTTTTTGCAGTGATGAACACTCTTTTAGTACTCGAGCAGGTACATCATCAGGACCTGGGGCTTTATGAGCTTGAAGATTCTTTAATACATGTTCAACTCCACACACAGTTACGTGAATTTTCGGCATATCTGGAGTCTCACTGATGCCTAAGTTCGGGTTCGGGATTCTCAAACAATTGGTCTCGGCCTCGAAATGTTATGACTGGTCCTGGTCTCGGTCTCGGATATTTGGCCGACGATATAACCCCTCCCTTGAACAAATCCTGGGTACGCCACTGATGTTTGAGTGATAAGGTGTACTATATTTATAAAGCAATGCTCCGCAAAATATTGCCTATTGCCTATTTTGTATATTATTAATCATTAATAAAACCCTTTACAATGATGCCCAACAACACATCAGAGGCGGGAGTCCCTATGTGAGCGGAGCATCGAAAGGAGTTTGAATATAGTTATTTTGTATAAATAGGAATTAATATAATATATTCGTAGTCTTCATAAATTTGTTTTTATTAACGAGTGTAAATTATATTGACAAAACCATGTATGTTTTTGTGGTAATGTATATTCTTCTCGTGGTCCACCCTGTTATGAATTCTTCCCTATACTAATGCCATCAACCAGGCATGCGCAATGAACAACCTAGTGTATCATCGATGACTTCTCCAAGTCAACCTACGAATGGCCCTTCACAGGGCAAAACGTCCCGTAATGGCCCTTATCAAGGCCCCATCAAGGCTAACCATCCCGCATAATAGGGACATCTCTCCGCATATTATACCAAATTAATGCGGAAGGTATGTCACGTGCAAAAAGTGACTATCGCTATAGATCAGCAAAGGATCTTGACATCAACGTTATCCTCCAACAAGAAACTCATATCCGTGATGAAACGTGTGCATCTAAGCTTAGTGTCTACGACTTCAAGCTCCTTGCGGCTGTGCGCATCACGCTAAGTATGGAGTTGCTACTTACTTAAGACATGATCTGACAGACTTTTGTGTCCTTGAGGAATCCCCCAATAATGACATCTTCACTGCTATATACCGTGAAAGCTGGAGATACCACAATCACAAACATATAGAAACCACCAAAACAACCTGGCCCTCTCCTGCACTACATATCCATACTCACCCTGGAGATTTTAACAGTCAACACTCATCCTGGGGCTATGCCAAAGATGACGAGAATGGAGGGCATCTGGATATGTGGGCATCGGCCTGCGACCGCTACCTCCTTCATGATGCCAAACAACCAGGAACTTTCCACTCAAGCAGATGGAGAAGGGATTACAATCCAGATCTCTGTTTTTGTCCAAAACCAACGATGGCCGTCCACTACATGAATATCGCATGATACTTCCTCACTTCCCTAGCTCATATTCAACATCGTCCAGCTCTGATCCATATTGGTGTAGAGATCCCTCTTATCCAATCAAAGCCCAACCACGATGGAACTTTAGAACAGCTGACTGGAAAGCATTTACAGATAATGTGGAGGAGCAAGTCACCAATCTTGATCCAGTCCCCAAAAGCTACACATCCTTCTGCAATATCCTCAAGGACACTGCCAAGAGAAATTCTACACAGATTGCTGGCTGCCAGAATCAGAAGAGCTCCTCCAGCAGTATGAAGCCACTGGTGATCCAGATATTGCAACATAACTCTTGGATTCTCTTGACACAGCTAGACAAAAGTGCTGGCAAGATCACTGCAGAAGACCTCAAATTTACACACTCAAGTCGGAAGGCTTGGAACCTTCTTCGACATCTCGGAGCAGAAACCCGGTCCAACATCAACCTCCCAAAGTAACAGCAAATGTTGTTGCCTCACGCCTGCTCCTCAATTCCAAGGTACCTTCTACCAAGACATAACGTAAAGAAGTCAAGAAGAACCTTTCCAAGTCCTACTCAACATCAGCAAAGACTTCCCCACTTGCAAGACCTTACACTATAGAAGATGTGGACATTGGTCTCTCATCCACAAAATCGGGAAAAGCAGCTGGAATTGATGGAATCTACCCAGAATTCCTGACGAACCTTGGACCACAGGGTCGCGATTGGTTGGCCTAATTATTCACCTGTATCCACTCCTCGGGAGTTATTCCGAAGGCTTGGAGAGAGGCTAATTAAAGTAATTGCGATCCTCACACCAGGGAAACCTGCGAACGACCCGCAAGCTACCGTCACATCTCTCTTTTGTTTATGTGCACATCCTACAGATTGTTCGAGCGTCTCCTTCTGGCCAGGCTTAGCACATTGGTAGAACCTGTGCTACCAAAGAAGCAAGCAGGCTTCAGACCAAAAAGGAGCTGTTCCGATCAAGTCCCAGCCCTCACTACCTTCATCGAGGCAGGATATCAGCGCGCTCTTAAAACAGATGTGGCACTGATTGACCTCTCATCAGCCTACGACACTGTGTGGAGACGTGGCCTGCTGCTCAAAGCCTCCCGCATCTTCAAGAGTCAGACAACCCGTGCGCTTCCTCGCTTCCATACTCAGCAACAGAAGATTTAGAGTCTCACTTGGAGGACAAACAAGCTCGGCTAGAACCCTCAACGACGGCCCCCTCAAGGATCTGTCTTGGCCCCGATGCTTTTCAACATCTATGTAAGTGACATGCCGGAGACCAATCCCAGGAAATTTGCCTATGCAGATGATCTTGCACTTGCTACCCAATCCACCGATTTCAACATACTTAGCACAACCCTCACCGAAGACATGAAGAAGATGGAGGACTACTTCACCTACTGGCGCCTCCGTCCCAATCCGACTAAGACTACAACCACTGCCTTCCACCTCAGTAACCGACAAGCAACAACTCAGCTTAAAGGGGTAGTTTAGTTGTCGAGTGTCGAATTTGAGAGAACATGCAATTTGAATGGCAGAATAAACTTTATTTGGTCAAAATTGGTCCAGAAACGGCTGAAATATCTTATAATTATTTCAAAAAATTAAAAAAATGCTTACACTTTTTCAAAAATGTTCAAAAGCGTTTTTTAAATAGTTGTTGATGATCTATCTACTTAATCATTTTTTCAATAGAACATCACATGCATTATTTTGTATGAAAAATGGTTAAACCAATGCCTTTTTAAAAAGCGCCCTCTTTTGTTTTAATGGCTCTTTTTGAATGATAACAGGCTTTTTACTTAGTCGTTTGTAATTTTGTATACCTTTCGAGCATGGTGGAGTAATAACTATTAGTTTATAATGTTACTGCCCAGGTTTGGTTACTAAAGTTCAGCCTTACCAAAACTGTACTACCCCTTTAAGGTCACCTTCTGTGGGAAAACAGTCAAACATGAATAGTTCCCTAAATACCTTGTGAGTTATCCTGGACCACAGCCTCACCTATCGTGAACATCTGAAGAGGGTTCACAGGTATCGTCCCCCCATCGTCCATTTGACATTCACACCTACCATACTTTATATCTCAAATTATGTGAAATGCTGAAATAGTGAAATAGAGACACTGCAGATGATATATTGGGATGGGGTCTTTAATCATAGATAACTTAAAGATCCACTAATTAAGTTGCCGTACACCAATGCATGCATGTTTCCCCCCCCCCGTATAGAGACTCCCTTCGCTCGTACCCCCCCCCCCCCCCCCCCCCCACACACACACACACATAGACCAAAAACAAAGCTCAACTGTAATATCTGATATTTAAACAATACTCCAATATGACTGTATACATTTATATTTGTTACCAGTCATTTTACTATACATACGTTATTCCTAATTTGATTTGAAACAAACTTATCATAGCAAGCCGCAAGGCCTATGAAAAGGAAGACAGAAATAACCGTCTCATGGGATTTATTATATATATCTGATTTTGTACACTATAAAATCCGATATATAATAAATCCCAATGATTATCCCATGTAGAGACGGTTATTTCTGTCTAATGAAAAGGGTACTAGAGTTGTTTGAGCGCGGCGGACGGGGCAATATGACAGATATGATATCGCTCTCGCGTCGTTGAATGCTCCGTACGTCCCTGAGCGAAAACACCATAATAAGCCGGGGATTCCCCGCGACCTTACGTCATTGGTCGCCCTGCCTCTTTTGGGATTCCCAGTACGTACCTATACAGTTGAACGTGACCGAACTTGCAATATTGTCTGTTTTGTATGCGGTGCGGTATCATATCCATGTACATCAGCCATGCATGAGCAGCGGCATAATACAGGGTATAGCTATAATCAAAGACACAAGGGGTTTTTGCTATAATATAGCAGCTGTTCACGGTACATGTACTGCAAGTCTGTATCCAACGTCGTCGTTGCTCGCTCGTCATCACGATCGCTTGCTTATTCCACTATTTATACAGTCCTATACTAGCATGGCTAAACTACGACATCCGTTGACGATCTTTTAGGGTGGGAAAGCTTCTTGGACTTTGAGTTTGTACCGCCGACCGGTTCTTCAACTGCATTTCTCAAGCGAAGTGTAATGCCAATGGTGTGCATGCAGAGACTGGAAATTGTCGATGTCATGATGTCGAGGCGCGAGGACGACAGGAATCAATTTCGGAACTATGGTAGGCAGGCTTAGCATAATTATTTAAACTACTTTATATAATAAAACTACTTTAATATAATAAAACTACTTTATATAATAAAACTACTTTATATAATAAAACGACTTTAATAAAACTACTTTATATAATAACCCCACCACCCACCCAAATTACCCTGAGGATAATCATAATTACAAGTAATGCATGTTTCATCCCCAGGGCAATTCCTTACCCACAATCTTTCCCCACTACCCACCACAATATTTGTTCTCAAAATAATCGAGATATCAAAAGGATATTAATTTAGCAAGCTTATTATTCTCCTGTACATGTTGATACCAACTCGTGAAAATGTAACCTTTCATAAAGTTTCATTACTTTCTAAACCTGATTTTGTATAAAACCCCTTTTTAATTGGAGAACGTGTTTTCTACCTCGCTTTTACCCGAGTGAGATTCCAAAAAAACAGTAGGAGGTCATGTCGTAAAACACGCAGTGAGAGGTTGTGCAACGTTTTTAATCAAAATTGTTTCTCCGAGTCACACGGGTAGGTTACTATAGCAACCGCACCTCTCTCATCATGCGACCAGCTGGCGTGACATGTGCTAATCGGCGCGCGTACGTTAGCGCGGGAAATTTTGACGGTCAATTCATATCGGGTATACAGGCAATCGGGAGCGCAATTGTCAGTCTACTATAGTCACGCTAGTTTTTTTTTCGCTGCATAATTATAGCGCATGTAATAATACTATACCGGTTTATATTCCTTACACGTACGGTACGAATCTATTATTCTTCAATCCGACTTCAAACTTCAACAGTAATCATGGATTTGCGGTGGGTAGCCATAATGCTACTGTTCCGTGCAATTCAAAGCATGCAAACTTGTTAAACTTCCAATTTTTATATTCATAGTATTATAACTTGTATTATTTGGGCAAATTTAAGTCTAAAATTAGGAGTATGTGGAATAATGTTTGTGTGTGAACTTACATGCAGTTTAAATTGGCAACCTTGTTTACAAGAGTACCACATCTTCCCGATCCAAAACGCGATCTCTGCAATGTTTACATTTTTACGGCCATGACGTCATCTACCCGGGTAACGTTCTGCGCGCTTTTTAATACAATGTTTATCAGCTTAACATCCTGACAACGTCCTGACGTTACCTCGCTATTACCCTAGCCCGACTAGGTTGAATCCTACCGCGCTGTTGTCAGGACGTTACCCCGATTGGACCTTTTTAATACAAACGCGGTAGAATGTCTTCCTGACAACGTCCGGACGTTACCGCGACTATTTTCCTCAATTAAAAAGGGGTTTAAGTTTCCAATTTTCCCATTCATTTTGTACATGTCACATAATTATGTGACCATCCCAAAATATAACATAGTGACCAGAAATTGCCACATAATTAAATACATTAAAAAGCAACTAATTGAGATAATTTTTACTCATTACTCTTTTCTTACTATACATATCTTTAATTTACTTGTCTGGTTATAATCTCATCAATATAGCTTTTCATATTTCACAGGATTTCCAAAATGAAATAGACTTATGAAAACAGTGCTCCGTGCAAAGACACACACGTGACTCGACCCATGCCATTTGACCTCTGACCTTAATAGGTAGGTAACGTTATCCTAATACAATCTTTTGAGACTTCCAACATATGCAAGTCATAAACAAAGTATAAATCATTATACCTCTTATACTTACCAAAACATAAGCATCCCATTTTAAAAGTTGTCATATTTTAGGTTAAACACGTAAATAAGAATGGCCCTATACGATTAGGATATACATTTATTCGATCTATTCACATAATCATGAAAACCTATGTATTAACTTTTCATCGCCGATGCTTGTCTAAAATGGACGACTGATTGATATATTTGTAGTAACCAATAGGTGATTTACAAGTAATATGTTTCATTATGTACAAATATGTTGAGACTCCAGGGAGCATGGAGCAATTACAATTATTTTCATTTGATTCGAATCAATTGTTTTCCCTACTTCACAAACCAACATTAAAAATAAAATAATATGCAATGAAATTACATGGCAATATGGAAATGGTAAAATCCAAAACAAAAATCTATAAGTCATAAAACGTTTACATAATAATATATAATCTGACATTTAACACGTTCTGCAATGTACTGTGAAATCGAAGGAGATGATTACCCCCCCCCCCCCCCCCTAACATAATAAATTCAAGTTCATGTTCCATTTATTTGGCAATTAAAAAATACAAAATTAAATAATCAAATGTACACTTTATAAATAATAGCCGGGACCTCGGAGAAGCAGAATGTGCTTGTGATTTGAGGCCCAATCAGTACAGTAAATTATACAATAACAAATAGCAATTAAATTACATATAACAAATAGATAAATAGTTATTTTAAAAATAATACAAAAATTACTTAGGCCTATGTATAAAGCAGTGGGTTACTAGATACATCACACTACACACATTCACACAGGATAGGAAAGATGAGAGAGAGAAGAGGATCGAAGGAGATCTAGTCAGCCATGGATGACATGTTATTGAATGCATAGCGTTTGTACAGAACTTTAAATCGAGTAAGGATGGAACTTGATTTAATATCGTTACTAATGGAATTCCATTCATGTACATCAGTAGAACGAATAGGTTGGGCTCTGATTGTTAAATGCACAATAGGTTTGCGGAGATAATGACAGCTACGATTGTGATAAGTATGAAACAAATCATTAGTCTTAAACATATTATCAAATGCTTCAGGGAAGATACCTCTATGAAATAAAAAAATTAACATTAATTAATAAGTTTTAAAAGATGACACAATGGAAGACTTTTCAACTTTACAAAAAGAGGAAGTGAGTGGGTATCAAATTTACTGTTTGTTATTATACGTATGGCACGTTTCTGGAGCAGAATTAACTTATTAGTAGGCTATGCACTTTGTATTTCCCAATATTTAAGTACATTAATTAAAATGTAAATATAATCCATTATAAATAATATCTTGGGCTGTAAAAAGGTTTTTAGTTCATACAATTGCACACCGTTAATTATTGATAGTTTAGAGGAGATATTAACAATATGATGTTTCCAGTCTAATGATTCATGAATAATAATACATTTCAAAAAATGTAAAATCTCGGTTCTTTCTATACTAATATTCATAATTATGATGGGATCAATTTCATATACACATTTCGTATTTTAAGAACGGAAAATGATATATTCAGTCTTCGTAAAATGTATAAACAGCTTATAATATTTAAGCCACTTATTGGGCTTTTCTAACTCTTGATTCATTATTGACATGTACATTAACATTTTAATGGGAATATAATACAATAGTTGTAGTTAGGAAAAAGTGAAAAGTTGAACAATTTTGAGGTATTAATCATATCATTTACATAAATCAAAAATAAAAGTGGACCTAGAACAAAACCTTGTGCCACACCAATGTTTACATTTAAATGTTCTGATTCAACACCATCTACCACCACATATTGTTTTCTATTGAGTAAATAAATTTATGGAACAACTGTAGAGGAATACCTCAATGTCCATACAAATTTTTTGTTTGTTTAAAGAATGTGGTGGTCGATGGTGTCGAATGTCTTTGATAGATTCATAAAAAAACACCACAGCAAACATTTACTTTATGTAAAATATGGTCCGTAAAATTAATTATACTTGGGTACAGTAATTTTAACGAAATCCAAATTGTTCTGGGATTAAAATATAATTTATTGTCAACAAATTAAACATTCTATCATACATCAATCTTTCTAACAATTTTGAAAATATTGAAAGAAGTGCAACAGGTCTATAGTTGACAATATTTTCAAGATTATATATTTTTTAAAAGGAACAATTTTGGCAATCTTTAATTTATCACGTACAATACCAGAGCTTAATGATTTATCAAAAATATCACATAATGGATGTAAATAAACATGTATACATTATTGTGCAACTCTAGGTGAAATGTTATCTAGTCCGCTTGCTTTAGATGTTTTAATTGAAGAAGATTTAATTATTTTATGAATATAATTATGTAGCAGAGTCTTGTGCTTTTTATTACCAAGAATATCATTAATTTGACCCCAGGTTTTTTCATATCACCTTGTATTGCAATACAAATATTTGTTTATAATAATAACTTTTAGAAAAACGTATAATATTTGTGAGTTTATTGTTATATTTGTTTGTACTTTGTTTCATTTCGAATACTTGGAATTATCAAACTGTTTTAAACAATGTATTTTTACGTTTTATAGACTAAGATATAGCTTTAGTAATCCATGGGTTCTTAATCATAAACTTTTCTGCTTTCGAACATTTTGAAGAGGAAAACATGTATTACATATATATGTATCAATGAACTTTATTAAAAAAAATTATCATAACTTTTATTTGCATCATCACAACTATACACACACAACCCCAATTATTTGATATTAAAGTTTGTTTAAATAGCTGTATATTAGATCCAGTAAGTATACGTTTTTGTAATCGTTTATTTTTGGTTGTTTTTACACTATAATTAAGGTCATACCTGTAAAGTTTCCAAATCCACGAAAATTACTTGGAGCTTCCTCGTTTCTCTTCTACCGTGTTGTTTAGCTTATGGTAAGAGAAGAATAAAATAGGGTTTGATTTTTTCCAATGTCCCTTTAGTATGAAGATAATTATCATTGAAAATCATTATTTGAAAAGCGTTGATCAACGCAATTGAAAAAAAGTACAATTGTTGTAGCTAAACGCGTCCGCATTGCAGCACGCGTGGGAACATTCCGGAGATTGAACTTTGATCCAACGTGCGCTAATTCCATGAATTCTGTACTACGTCTGTAATCATACACGGGTGCGAATATCTCAAACGGCTGATTATTACTGTGACAAATGTATGGCAGACCATCAGTATTCGGTGATAAAATATGAACTCAATATTCGTTTTTTTCACTAGGTAAACAGTGTTTGTTTTCTTTCAAACTTTCACAAATCTTTCAATTGTATTTTACAATGATATTGATATAGGATTGAAGTCTCAAATGTCATTTTGTGCAATATCTGACACTTTACAGGTATCACTTTAACATTCTTCATTGAAATAATAAATATTGGAAGGTGGTCAGAAAGATCATCATAAATAATTCCTGAGTGAGTTCCCTTTTTTGTTTATTGTACTAGTATAAATATCAATCAAGGAGGCTCTATTTGGTGAAATTCAACTTGGTTTGTCTATTAAAGGATACATACTAAATGAATAAACCGGAGGTGACTGAATATGTCAGTTTCTTTTCCACTAATGAATTCCCACTGTGCTCCATAACTTTTACTCATTATTCTATCATTTGGCATTCATTTTACAATTACAGGAATGTCAATGATGAACAATCATTGGTATTAAATGATAAACACTAGACTGAACAACTTTGTATGAGATAACAGCAGAGTGACTGTTTTCTACCAACTATGACCGCAACGCATCTAAATTTATAAAGAGCAACATGCCGAAAAACAGGGGACCAAAAGGAAGGCGGTCAGCCGTAGAGAGGAGTAGATCCAAAGACATTAATGCAAACCAAGGCAACCAAGTAGACGTTGTGAAGGAGTTGGACAGACAGTTAGGAGTCCCAGAGTGTAGTCGTTCAACAGAAGCAGTAGCGCCGTCAGATCAAGGTACAATTTTGGAAATTTAGGTGTTTAAAATTGGGTTTTAGAGCGTTTACCTCCCTGTTGAAAAGTTATTCATGCAATCAACGCTCATGTTCTAGAGGGTGATTTATCTAGAACATCATTACTTTTAAACCAGAAATTAGTTTACCATTATAACCCACTCATTGGTTCCTTCGAACTTTGAAGTAGGTGTTTTATCATTATAATAATTATAATAATTTAAGATATATATTTTCCATGGTTTAATTTTCCATATGTGTTAGCTGGTGCAGCAAGTGGTCAACAGGATGGACAAGAGCAGACCAGTGCTGGCCATGCCGACAGTGGACCAAGACTATCCTCTGAAGATCAGCTCTGTCTCAGCCCTGGTGGTGACAATACCAACGACGAGATCGGTGGCACAGAGGCAACAAAAGATGCAATAGGTGAGCCTTATATTTCTTGTTTCCAATTTGTACCCAAATGCCAAGTGCTAAAATACATTATTTATATATTCAGTGCATTCCTTGGTGTTCATGGTTGACTGACACATTTTGTATGGTCTCTCACATGCAGTCAGATCCTGATTCTGATCCAAATAATTGATTATATTGGTCCTCTAGAATGTGAACGTGACAACGTACTTTAATTATATTGCAAAAGTTTATATTTTCATGGAATGGAAATGTTTCATTTTATTTACCAATTGAATCCCTTATAAACATAATTATTCTTCTTAAAGATACACAATTGTAGTTACTGCAGTACTGGTTATAGTGTTTACATACAATTGTTTGATCTCCCTATTCATTCCACAATATACAGAGCATATTACGGAGATGGAACCCAACAAACAGTCAACCGGAGAAGATAGTCCTGATGCAGCTTCAGCCAGCATTGAAGAGCCACCATTGTCGGTCAATTTAAGCACCACGGCAGGAGGTCAACCTACCAAGGCACCCTGTGAATCACCAAGGTCAGATACCGAGTCCAAGCCGGCAGGAAACCTGGAAAGTCAAATGAAGGCAAGTGTCAATCAATCGAATGAGCCCAAACTAGTTAAACTGCTCATTGGGGAAGATAAAGGTGAACTAGATTCATCATACTATCCAGTTCTTTGTGTCAACTCCCCAGTAACTGAGAGTAACCCCGAGGATATTGAGAAAAAGTTTGGATTTACATCCAGAGTTGATTGGAAAGTAGTGTTTGATTGCGATCCAAGTTCGAACAAGGCAGGGCTTTGTAAATATGTCAAGGGACATTCAAGGAGTCCTGTCAGAATTTTGAGCCCCAGTAAATTTGAAGAGATTCAAGACAGTGATATCACAGTTGTTAGGGAAGATATTGGCTTTCCGGAAGAAACCTCATGGCTGTTTCCAAATGGAAGGCTCGATGTCGAAGAAAAGAAAGAAGAGAAACTATCTGACACCAAGTGGACAAAAAGACGCTCAAACGCAGTGCAGAAAACCATTCAGTTCTTCACAGATCAAAAAGTGATTTCCTCTGATAGGGCTGTAGTAGTATTTCTGTTGTTGTCAGACTCAGATCTCTTTGTTGCGAGTCAATTATTCCGACAATTCTTCATCTCCCGGTCCTTTGAACTATCCAATTTCACAATCATTGCCGAGGACCCAAACATCAAACGTCAGTTTGTTGAAAAGTTGGAGGTTTTGAACATCATTGAGAGCGAAGAAATTGAGAGTAGATGCCTCACTGGCATTCCATGGGAAGAGATAAATACACAGATGTCTCAGCTGGTCCATTCGTTTGATACGCGACTTCCAGAGCTTCCCATACACCCAAATGGTAGCTGCAAAGTTGCAAAGAAGTTGCAAAATCCATGGTCGGATCTCACAATTCTGGCCAAGAATGAATGTGAGAACTCCTCCATGAATACTGAGAACCCGAATTTCTCAGATTTTGTTGCAAGCACTGAACTGAAGTTCTATCAAGGATATGAGGTTGATTGGTGGAATTTCCATCTTTCAGAAAAAGTCCATAACAATGGTCGAGGGTACAACCATGTTTTGAAGCGACACAATTATGACAAGTTGAAACAAGAAATGGAAAAGGCTCTCAACTATGAAGGAAAGAGTGCAGATGACGTCCAGTTGGTTACTGTGTTCCATGAAGCGGGGGCAGGTGGTACCACAATAGCAAAGCACGTCCTTTGGGACCTGCACAGACATTTCAGATGTGCTGTTGTGAATAGAGTCACAAATGACACAGTCAAACAGGTCTTTGCTTTCAGAAACTATGGATATAAAAACAGAAATGTTGGCCCCACTGTTCTGTTTCTTGACAATTTCGACTCGGAAAATGTCAAAACATTCATTGGTCAACTGGAAAGAGAGACAGAAAAGGTTGTGCAAGGTTCATCCACATCTTTTGTGGTTCTACAATGCAAAAGAGTAACCGACCCAGATAAGATTTCGAAGAGACCATGCATTGGTGTAGAACACAAGCTAAAAAAGCAAGAACGTGATTGGTTTGAGAAAAAGACACGTGACCTGGAGAAAAGAAAAATCTTCAATGAAAAGGAAACCCCTGAACAACTCCTAGGCTTCATGGTTATGAAAAAGGAGTGTGACCCTGCATACTTCAGGCATGTTGTGCAGAACATCTTGCCAAAGATTAATGATTCTTCACCTGAGGAAACGATAACCCTTGTCAATATATTGAAATATATTGCTGTCGTGAACATGCATAGGCCAAACTTTGCCATGCCAGTGTCAGCTTGTGATATACTCATGCGAAATAGAACAGGCTTTTCAACAACTGAAATGAGGCACCAAACCTCTTGGCGGTGGGAAAAGCACAGACCCAAATTCATGCAGCTGCTTCTGATTGAAGAGTTCATCAAAGACATTGATGGTTGTGTGAAGGGCTTGAGGATTGTTCATCACACGATCGCTGAAATTGTAGTTGAACAGCTTGGTGTTCTGTTCGATCAGACAGCAGCAGACATGTTTCTTGAGTTAGTGGAGTCACCGATTCTCAAAACCACATCACACAGCAGAGAATACGTAGAGAAAGTCTGTCGAGACATGACAGTTTGCAGAATGAAGACTGCATACGGAGATGCCAAAGACACAGAATTCGCTCCCTTCATTGAGAGCGTGTATGACAATGATGAGAAAGACAAAGCATTCAAGATCCTTGAAACATGCTTCCATGTCTTCAAAGATCCCATCATTGCTCAGCAGAAAGCACGGCTGCACAAAATCCGCGAGAAAGACCTTGAAAAGGCTGAAGCTGCTATCAATAGCGCCCTCGAAATGAAAGACAACAGTTCTTATCTATGGGACACGAAGGGTCTTATTTTGAAGGAGAAAATGATCAAATTAGGGAGTAACTGTGGTAGTGAATTTCTCAGTAGTAGAGAGTTGGCAGATCTCATGAAGGTGTTTCAAGATGCTCTAGAGGCTTTCCGGGAAGCTCAGAAAGTTATGAAAGAGGAGACAAGTGGAGCAAACTATGCAGGCTTTGTGAATGAATTGTTCACAATTTTCAAGTTGCTGGAGATCATTCGAAAAAAGGTTAGACCTTTCTGTTCCGTAACAGGTGGTCTTGAACATTTTCAGAAGTATCTCACAACAGTATACATACCAGAATATGTGACCATTCTCAAAGACCATCATGAGATACTCAAGAGCCTGACAGAACAGGTTGAAACAACTTTGATGATAGTTGAAGACTACGAGTGCCAGTGTGCCACACAGACTTTCACAGCACAGTATAAGATTGGTGATGCCAGATTGGCTAACATCTATAGCTGTCGAAATGAGTACTTCCAGTTGCCATACAGAGTAACTCCTGACAGTCCAGCTACAACTATCTATGCAGGGAGAAGGTCACATGTGAAGCGAATGAGAGGCGATGGATACGTGAACATCTTCCGTATGGCAACTGATAAGACAAGGGTGGATGATTTGAGAAAAGTCGAGCAGCTACTTCGGCACAACTTGAAGAGTCCAGATTTCTTTGATGTTCAGAATTTGGTGTTCGCCTCCTTTGCACTTGAAATATGTCACGGTGACAAATACAATGAAGAGGAAGTGCGAAGTTTGGTCAGACTCTTGAAAGAAATGGAAAACAAGACAGGGGGATTCTATGGATTGTTCTTTGAGATGCTCATGAATTGGCCTGATGAAAGATGCGACAGGGGCCACAATCCGACCATTCAAAACACAATCAAGGAACTCCGCAAACGGTGGATGAGGCGATATGGCACAAAGCAGAATAGTGGTGAATCAGTGCATCGACATGGTCGCTCGAAGCTCCAACAAAGCTACCCTCTGAAACCAAGAACAGATTTCTTCCTTGCGAAAGAAGATGAGAAACGATTCATCTACTCAAAGACCTTTGGAAACATTGGTCATGGTATCTGGAAGAATGAGAACATCAAGAAATCGCTCAGAAGATTAGATGGCTTTCTTGAGAATAACAACCATGTTGTGTACAAGCCAAACAAAGCTAGCACTGAGTCGATCACAATAAGGCTTGCCTTTCCACTCGACAAATTTTCCAGTGAGGAACCCGTAGATTTCTACTTGGGATTTTCATTCGGTGGACTGGTTGCATATGATCCATCATACAAAGATGAGTGAATTACTTAAATCCCAATGTGCTTCCTTAGATACTTAAAACATATCTGGATTGGTTGCCCGAATCCCCATTTATATTTTCCCCCGTCTTGTCTGCTAGCTAGCTGTCAGATTGTGCTCACGTAAGTCCTAGATTTTACTCTTCCTATTTGTGGCACAATGTGCAGCTGAGCCATATAATGTTTGACACTTTCTCGTGATTCAATCTTCCTAAGTCCTATCCGGATTTCCGAACCATCTCAGCATTATCTCCAAAATTGTACTTGTTGTTGGTTCCTTAATTTCTTCAATTTTGTATTCAATTATAGTGTAATTTCATGACTAGTGTCATAATTTGTTTATCTCCATCGCTTCCAGCAAACCCTTTTTCCTTTGTCAATGCTGACCTATAAAGCCCTCATGTCTGAATGTCAAAAACGAATGGTTGCATAATACAGCGCGTATAAGAGAAACTACAGCCACCGAGGCCTTTCATTCCGTTGCAAGGCCTTGTCAAATGCTTTTAAAGCACATCTTTTGTTCTGTACTAGAATAGCAGCACTGGACTTCGATGATTGTTTAATGATAGTTGACCTTGAGTTTCCATGGCATTTGCTAGACTTGCTGATTCGCCTTGTTTATGTACTAACTCCTTGCATGAATGTTTAACTGCAGTTAATTGTGTCTGCCGGTCTCTTTGCCCAATGTGAAACCCGGCCAGCGCAAGTATCCAAACTCATTCACCTAGCTGCTTCAGGTTGGATCTACGTTTAATTGCCAATGATTTTTGGTCTTGTCTTTTCCTTGATGTTTGTAAATGTGTTCACTTGCCGTCCCTACCTGCCATTTCTACCCATTTGCCTGAAATTCTACCTTAATTACTGCCACCAGAGCTAGATTAATTATTGCAAATATCAAACATTCCCAATAATCTAAATTATACAACTAGAGCCTCGTAGCTGCATTAATCAAATTAAATCAATGCTATATTTCTCTGTCTGTATGTCCATTTACTTTCTCTTATTTGTTTGCAGTCGTAAAGAACTACAGTATCTTAAATCTATCTGCCACTTTTCTGTGGAGGGACCAGTATATGTTTTGATACTCAATTTCCAGATCACTTAACTTTAAAATAGTTAATGTCTTTTTTGACTGGTTATCCGTCCAATTCTTCTGGATAATTCAAATATTATGCGAGATAAGGGAAGGTACTGACATGTAGCTTACCACTTTTTTTTTAATTCATGGTTTATTTCCACAAGTATGTTTGTATTCAACTTACCTACAAATTATCATAGAACTGGATCATCTTCTGTAGGATATAAATGGGTCCAAATAAGATCATTTGGTCTGGTCAATAATAAGAATATAATCTATAATCAAACACACTTTCCACGGCAATTTCTTCATAGATGTTGATCACAATACTAATATTTACCTCCTAAATTTTCGGTTATCTTTGGCTGACAGCCGAATTGATACCATGATTTTGTTTGGGCTAACAGAGTATATAATTATGTAAATACTGCCCAAATAGTCTCACTAGTATATTATTGAGACATTATTGTTATTGTATGATAGTGTTTTGAACATATATAACAAATTGTTAAAAGTTAAAATGTTGTACTTGCAGATTTCATCCCATTTTTAATGTACTGCGCATCTGCCAAAAAAAGTATATAAAAGCGAAAAGTGAACTAAGAATAATCATAAATGATATATATATATATATATATATATATAGTGCAAAGAATAATCATAAATGATTGAGAAGGAAGAATAATAGGCGTAGCTTAATAAGCATTGTTCCTCCCTTTAATCCTCCAAATGAAAAAAGGCACTGGTCGAAAAATTGGTCTATATATATGCGATATATTGGTCTATATATATGCGATGTATTCTGATCCTCAACATGTTTTTTAACTTTTAACTTCATTTACTTTTTTGAAGAGAAAGAAACCGGTCGAAAGTAATTGAATAAAGACTTAACCAAGGAATTCTAGCGTGTTTCCGAGTTTATTTATTTCATCGACGAGGACTTTTTAAGTTAAATTTATTTATATATATCAACGCTCGAAATTAACTTTTTTTGCTGGTGGCCCGATCGGGCAAGTAGAATTGGTATTTATCCAATATTGGTGGCCCGAAACAGAAATTTGGTGGCCCGAAAAAACAAGGAAAAACAAAAGAAAACAGTGAACGGTAATCTTAGCTTTTCATAAGAATTAATTAATGAAAATAACATCTAAAATAACCACCCTGATCAAAAATCCGTAAAGGAATATATAAACCCAACATTGAATCAGTAAAAGGTAATTTTGGAGTGATGAAATGTTACAATTTCAGCCCTTTCTCTGTGCGATTTTGTCAACTTACAAGTTGAAAGTTGAAATTATACACAAAACAACATGCATGGGACTGAACTGGAACTGTCACAAAATTGGCATGAAACATCTACAAAAGTACAAAACTAGATAAAACAAAATCTGTACTACCTTATTATGAGTCCTATATTTGAAGTTCTTTCAAATTATGTGATGCTTTAAAAGATAATAAGGCCTTTCTGGCTTTCTTGCCCAAACGAATTTGCGCAAATTGGACTGAATTGAAGACAAGTCAAAGCATAGTTGCAGAGTTGACTAGACTGTGTGTGGCTATGCGAATTGCTGTATTAAGCTGATGTACATACCGTCCCCATTTATATTACATGGGGCCAGTACAAGGTACATGTACCAACATGTGTGTACACTTCTAGTTCTACTTGTATGCACTAGTAGTAGACCGGTAAATCAGTCTTTCTCTTTGTTGTTTGTCTCCCCAAGACGTCATAATTTTCATAGGCACCTCCAGAACGAGATGAATTTTTCTGTCTAATCACGCACATTTCTCCAGATTATCGCCGTTAGCAGATTTGCGCTCGCTATTTTGTTGATTTTTTCCACTGATTTCCTTTGTTTTTTATGCCTGGTTTTGGCGATGTTTGAAATGTCAAATTTTCAGATTTACATTTGGAAATCTTACTGGCCCAATCGGGCCACTAAAATAGAGCAATTATGATTTTTTGGTGGCCCGACAGAGATTTTTGGTGGCCCCGGGCCATCGGGCCTGTGCTAATTTCGAGCGTTGTATATATATATATATATAACCCGGGTTCGAGTCCTGGCGGAGACCAATTTTTCGACCAGTGCCTTTTTTCATTTGGAGGATTAAAGGGAGGAACAATGCTTATTAAGCTACGCCTATTATTCTTCCTTCTCAATCATTTATGATTATTTCTTGCATTATATATATATATAGATATATATATATTGGATCTGTCTTCATTCACACGGTCCCCGTGGCCTAGTGGTGAAGGCGTCGGCGTTCCAAGCCGGAGACCTATGTTAGAGTCCTGGCGGAGACCATTTTTTCGACCAGTGCCTTTTTTCATTTGGAGGATTAAAGGGAGGAACATTGCTTATTAAGCTACGCCTACTATTATTCTTCCTTCTTAATCATTATGATTATTCTTTGCAATTATTTAAATATTTGGAAGAAACTAAAGCTGTATGTATTAGTTCACTTTTCGCTTGTATATATGTTCTAACTAATACTTGAATCACTCTATTGTGATCCAGCTGAAGTAAAGACGGCTTGCATTGTTCGTAACTCCCTCCCCATGAATCAATTGAGTACAAAGGGCCGATAGATTGGCTTGCCAATGACCTGAATTGGATCTATCTTCATTCACACGGTCCCTGTGGCCTAGTGGTGAAGGCGTCGGCGTTCCAAGCCGGAGACCCAGGTTCGAGTCCTGGCGGAGACCAATTTTTTTGACCAGTACCTTTTTTCATTTGGAGGATTAAAGGGAGGAACATTGCTTATTATTCTTCCTTCTTAATCATTATGATTATTCTTTGCAATTATTTAAATATTGGAAGAAACTAAAGCTGTATGTATTAGTTCACTTTTCGCTTGTAATATAGAAAACAACGAAATTCAATAAGATACTCCGTGGAAAGATTTGTTAAGGTCTTATTGAATTTCGTTGTTTTCTATACATTTCGACTCCGAGCGGAACTTTTACTTATTTTATATATATAGTAGACAACGAAATTCAATAAGATACTCCGTGGAAAGATTTTTTTTATTGAATTTCGTTGTTTTCTATACATTTCGACTCCGAGCAGAACTTTTACTTATATATATATATATATAGTATATTTATTTTAAAAATTTATACCCGAAATATATATAATATTGTGTGAAAATGGAACAACTAATGCTAATTTGCCTTTGACAAACATGTACTATGTTTCTATTGCCAAGTACATACAAGTGCATCGTTACATGTTGGGCATTAAAATGGGCATTGATGATTTAAGAGATTATAGAACTGTGTACTTTTGACAAAGTTAAAATCTTGACCATACCTATCTATAGTGGACAATTTCATGTTTTGTTTGCAGTACAATATATTTCTGTCAAAAGTTATTATTATAGTTTTTAAGGCATTTTTGGAATGTTTGATACATGTGTAGTGTAAATATTAAGTAAAAGTAACATATCATTTGCCAAAAGCACTGTAGACTTGGCAGTAGACTACATGTATTGTAACAAATCGAACGTAGTTATGTTGCCATGTGATGTGTTATTAAATTATACATTTACTTTTAGATGTATTTAGTTTGAATATTAAACATGGACTCTCTTGTTTAGTACGTAAATAATCATATTGAATTTATATAACTTACTGTTATCATCCCGTATGATTGTAATAGTGGTGGTATACAGTCATCTCTCCTCATAATGAAATCAACGGGACCTGTGCATTGGCCATTTGTTATGGCGAAATTATGACCTGGAGATTATTGTATTTACATCGAAATGTTTGAATTACGAATTCAGTTGTTATCTAGATCTGTATCGATTTTGTACGTAACGTACCAAATGTTGTAATTAAATTCTTCTTTATTGTTTTGCATTATGTGTTTTTGTTCTTCATGTTTCTCTTAATGTTCAATATTCATGTTGGAATATAGTTAATAAACAAATACATTTTGATACTTGAAGATCATTATATAGCTGTGACATATTCTTGGCATGAGCCTGGCCATGTTAATATCCACTGATTTAAAGCCGTCAAGACATAATATAAATAATGTACAATTTGTATTTGTAGTAGTTTCTTTGTACAGTAGCTTCCAAAATACTTTGTGTGAAATTTATCATATTGTACATTGAAATGTTTATTGCTGTAAATATTTGTTCATGTTTCATTTTGCGTTTTCTGGAAATATTAAGAAAATTACATTTTATGTTGTTTGAAGTACTTATAAAAGTGAGTCCATATTGCAGAAGAGCGTTAATACATCTGTTTATGTTCGTGTCAAATAATCAAACAAACCAAGCAAACTGTAGGTATACGGCATATGGAGGCTTGGGTGTAGATATTCATATTGCAAATTATATCTGAATGCAAACTACCTATACAATGTAATAAGATTGCAAGATTAAAATATTTTATTGAGAAGTTTTTATACCGTATATTATGTGCATTTTCTATGAAATCATTCATAGCTTTATCGAAAAACAAATTTTTGTGCAAATCTGTTTTAATATGCAATATTTTGAGCGTTCGCTACCTACCAAATTCAATTTGTGTAATGTGAATAGACACCAATAATAACTACAAATGTATTATTTTAATAAATATATTTGTAGTTATTATTGTTGTCTTTGTAATTATAACATGTGAACTGAAGTGACAACCAGTAACCGTGGTTTCCACTCGAAAAGGAGAAGCGATCTGTGCAATGAAAACTCAAATAAGCAGTTGAACATCCATTTGCACTTTGCAATTACTAGAAATATATTTGCCAAAATGTTGTATAATAATAGCCAGGGCCCGCGGAACCATGGGGGGGGGGGGGGGGGGGGGGGGGGGGGGGGCTGGGGCTACAGCCTCCCCACTTTTTTTGGCTTAAAACAATACAAAAAACATAAGCATAAAAATAACAATTATTATAACAATTCAAATGTGGTCAGCCCCCCTCCACTTTCAAAACCTTTCTGCGGCCCCTGATGCACATATATATAAAGGAAATGACTTGTGAATATGTAGCTGCAAATCATATTCTATGACGAGTTTTTAAACATGATGGATTTTTAGTTAATCATGGTTTTAAGGACTATCCATCTAATTATGAATTCACATGTAATTTCTAAGATTTGTTTTATGGGATTTCTTTATGACAACAATGTAAAATTCCGTGTTGCAATAAAAATATAAGGCCCTGTGAACTATTCATTGATATATATAATCATTGATATAATACTATGTATCAGTTTACTTCTCGCTTATATAAAATGTTCAAACTAATACTTGAATCACTCTATTGTGATCCAGCTGAAGTAAAAGGCGGCTTGCATTGTTCGTAACTCCTTCCCCATGAATACTTGAGCACAAAGGGCCGAGAGATTGGTCTTGCCAATGGACCCTGAACTGGATCTGTCTTCAATCACACGGTCCCCGTGGCCTTTTTTTCATTTGGAGGATTAAAAGAAGGAACATTGCTTACTAAGCTACGCCTACTATTATTCTTCCTTCTCAATCATTTATGATTACTCCTTGCAATTATTTATATATTGGAAGAAACCGAATGCTGTATGTATTAGTTTACTTCTCGCTTATATAATCATTGATATATATATATATAATCATTGATATATATAAACGAAAGGGCGTAACTAATACATACAGCTTTGGTTTCTCCCTATATTTAAATAATGCAAAGAATAATCATAATGATTGTGAAGGAAGAATAATAGGCGTAGCTTAATAAGCATTGTTCCTCCCTTTAATCCTCCAAAAATGAAAAAAGGCACTGGTCGAAAAATTGGTCTCCGCCCAGGACTCGAACCCGGGTCTCCAGCTTGGAACGCTGACGCCTTAACCAATAGCCACGGGGACCGTGTGATTGAAGACAGATCCAAATTCAGGTCATTGGCAAGCCAATCTCTCGGCCCTTTGTACTCAATTAATTCATGGGGAGTACTTCAGCTGGATCACAAAGGAGTGATTCAGAGTATTAGTTAGAACATATATATAAACGAAAGGCGAACTAATACATACAGCTTTGGTTTCTTCCTATATTTTAAATAATGCAAAGAATAATCATAAATGATTGAAAGGAAGAATAATAGGCGATGCTTAATAAGCATTGTTCCTCCCTTTAATCCTCCAAAATCATTGATATATATATATATAATCATTGATTATTCATTTTGTTTGAATATTTTAATTTGATTCTAATTTTGTTTAGTTCATTATAGAAACACTATAATTCAACTCAATTTATTAGTTATTTTTCAATAATTACGTTCGTCTTTAGTTTTTACTTTAATTTGCCATTTCTTCATGATTGTATAAATGAAAACCCACGTTACGCATTATATATTATATCCGTGGGGAAGGGGGGGCACAGGGCTTATGTATTTCTTTATTTGTAACACAATTTTTCCCCTTATGCATTGTTTTTGGGCAAAGTATTGGGGAGGGGGCACATGCCCCGCCCATCCTTTGTTGCTACGTTACTGAATTATTATACATTTTATTTTAAAACTTTATTTAAAGTTGAAACGCCTTGAATAGTCTAAAATTGTGTTCAATGAAATATTTCAATATAATATATTGGTATGAAGATTTGGATTGAAGTAAAACAAAACATATATATATATGTATATATACATGTATGCATGACATTAACCGACTTCGTTTAATTAAAAAACATAACTACCACAGAATGATACAGAACAGAATTGGTAATTTGATAAGTATCAAGTTTGTTTAAATTTTGTATGATGTTTCGTGTGTAGGAGTCTTTAGTAATTAAATTATTATTCGACTCGAAAAAGGCTACTCGTCAAGTTCTCATTATTTGTACATGTATTGTGACGACACACTTAAAGGGATCTAGTAACTTTTTATTGGAGCCCCCCGACACCCCCCCCCCCCCCCCCCCCCCCCCCCCCCCCCCCAGTTGCTTCGCCACTGTGCCCCATAAACAATAAAATCACTAACGATCAGGTCTGTAACAGTTTCACATCATCATAAGATCACACCAACACTGCACGGCAGTTCAAATCTCGTGACTCGTGCAATATATACACGTACAGTAATAATATACAGAATGGCGGATGGGGGTCCGAGAAAAATGCAAATGATTGATGATGCAAAGGTGTGCGCGCGCGTGTGTGTGTGTGTGTGTGTGTAAATATACATGTAAGCAAAATTATGTACTGTTGTGACATCTGTGATGTTTGACAAATTACAAATTTTTGTATCATTATATTATCCAAATATTTCACACTAGGGAAAATAATAACACTACAACTCTTGACTTTTGATGTTTAAGTCTACTTATTTATTCAATTTACACATTCAGTTTCTCATAAAAACTAACAAAACACACATTACAAAAAGTAACATTGTATATGATTATTCCCTTACAAAGGATATCATTACCTTGGCTTAATAAACTGTACATATAATCATATCAAATACCCTGATAAAAATTGTGTAAGATGACAAGACATAATATTCACATCAATTTTTTTTTATGTCTTTCAATCCGATGGTCGTGGGTTCGATTCCCAACCACGGCATGATGTTTATCATCCAGCAAGACATGCTGCTCTCGCGGCCCAGGTGCATTAAAATGGGTACCTAGCATAACTTTATTTTTTTGGAATGCTTGATGATGAGTTTGATTAGAGTCATGGCAGCTCGGCTAGATGTAGACAGAAATATACCGTCTCTTCATGGGGTTTACTCTTATTTCAGATTTTTTACTCTACCCCATTCTGAGCGATCCGACCATCCAGCTAGCGGAAAATGAAGAACAATTTTTTGGTCTAGCCTAAATGATACTAGTAATAGTTAAATTATAGAGATACTATCAAGAACCAGCTCCCCTGCTCATGCTGGTACAAGGCTTCAAGTACACATACTATAACATAGCGCAAAACGATTTGAAACATAAGTATAAAGCGATCTATAATTAAAGTAATATATTAATTAGAAAAGTAACTGCTGATTAGAGTCACTTTGATCAAGTAAGGGAATCAACATACATGTACTGTATATGCCTACAAGTGCAGGATGGGGTTTGGGGCTACAGCCTGCAAGAGCTTTTTTTAAAAGACCATATTCAGGCAAAATGCAAATCAAATTCAAGCAAAATCATGTCATACTCGGGCAAGTGGATGCCTCCCGTTGAGTTATATCTAATTAAGTAGTAGTTTGAATAATCATACACATGAATAGTTCTGCCCAAACTGAATGATACACGGATCATAAATTTAGATTTACTGCAAGAAATGTCTACTACAAATATTACAGAGTATTCAACAAACAAAATTGTTATCACAAACACAATTGTAATAGACAACATATATTGCCAATTCGTAGCTGCTTTCAACAGCTGCCAGCTGACAATGTTCTTAAAGTTATCAGCTTATCAGTATATATATTCCTCTCCTTACTGAACTACACTGTGTGTGACCAATGTAGTATAAAACATCATTCTAACATTACCTTAGAGCTCACATAAAACGGAAGAGAAAAAAAAACATACACTGTTTATCACATCAAACCTCAATTACAAGCATTCAATATGAAAATATAGATTATACAGATCCCAAATTTATAAAATTGACATCTCTATTGAAAATATACTGTATATTAGTAGTACGTACATTTGATATGTATACTTTTCTTGCATATTGTATCATGAATATTGGTACCCAACTGAGGTCCAAAATTCACTTTAGGCATGAAATGCAACAGTTAATCAAATACAGAATCTAGGTTTGTTATAAAAGAAGGTTAGTCAATATAGTAAAGCCAAAACTAAATGAAAGTTCATTTACTAACATTCAACAGAAAATTTCAAATGAACTGCATATCAATTATTTACAAGGTTTTGCAAACTAATAAACAAACATCTTATATGAAGCACATTTATAGAACTATGCATAACACAAAAGCCTAAAACATAGAAATGAGTATAAAAGTCAAATATTATATCAATACCTCAACACTTTGCATATAAGACTGATAAAATATGTACAATGAATTTAAGAAATCAACAAGATCAGTGTTCGGTTTATTTTCATTTCCAGCCCGAATTTCCAAATATATAACATTGTACAAAATAAATATGGTTTAAATCACAGGTGTAAAATAAAACTACCACAGCACAATGGAAACTAAAACCATACAGTAAATATCTTCTTTTTTTTTTAAGGAGAGATTCATTAAAAAGCAATGCTTGAATATTGTATGTGATATTAAACAGTGGTGATATTTTAAGTTAACATTATAGAGCAGATTTGAATGTAAGTGATATTTAACATTTATGTTGGCTGAAAAGTATTTAAGTATTGAAATTGAGCACAAGCTGTCAAAGATAACATATGGCTGTACAAAGTATGTAAACAGCTGTCTAACGTCATAATGTAATTTGTCGAAACCAACTACATTATTTACATTTAAAAAACAATAATTTTAGCTACCTGGATAGATAGGTATATCATAGACAACTTTGATCATAAGCAGATTACAAATACGATTTTCTATTGGCACAGAAGATCATAATCTTACATTTATATAATTATTTCTATAAAGCACAAAATGCAGGAGGTACATGTGACATGACATGAACACTGCAGCTGCTCCATATGCCTTCCCCTTCCCTCTTCCTCTCATTCTTCGTAACACATACATGGGATTACAATTAGGGTTAGGGTTAGGTTTTGGGTTAAGGACGGTGTTTGGAGATGGGGAAGTTGAAGTTAAAGGCATCAGGTAGTAGACCAAATGAGTTGTTGACCAATTGAGTGAAGACCAAGCAAAAATTAACCCTTGAAAACTGTCCTTTAATATATAGGCATAGACAATCTCTTCAAACATATATGTGCATTATTATTGGACGAGAGGTCTCTTTTGAATGATTGAAATATATACATGACACTACACAAAGTATTAATTCTTTCTACGGCATTACATACAACTTATATATGCGCCTCAACCATGCAATCATAGTACATTTAAGTATGGTGCATACCAAAAACAGACCTCAGAATACTGGTCAAAATACAGTACCTAACTATTTTCTTTTACTATTTATTTTTATTTTCTTAGACAAAATATTGGCCAAAGAATGATGTCATTTGATAAAAAAACACAAACAAACAAACAAACAATAATATTGACAAGAAACTCTACAAAATAATCCTACATAACATAAGAACATAAGGCTGTCCCGTACATCACAATTAATTGTAACATTCTCCACTCTTGGAATGGACTGCCCTTGAATTGTCAGCTACAAAGTGACAGAGGATATATTAATCTGTTTTAAAGCATGTTTGAAGGAGGTTTAAAGGTGTAGAAGGATGCTGTGCTTGCGGTTGGTGCAACAAAAGAGGATATCACTGAACAGGGGGAAATAGACAAGTTCAAAGATGAGGCCACATGAATGTAAATAATTAACTTGCGTCATTTAACCACCGGAACATAGGTAGGCCACCATTGAACAGTGGTTAATTCATTTCTGATATCCAGTAAAAAATGATTGCCAAATCCTCTGATAGCTAGGGTGCAAAATATTCTGGGAGGAACATTGGGACAAATAATGCTGCATGCATAAAAGGAAATGTGGACTTATGATTGGGTCTGATAAAACTTTGTAACCTTCCTGAGTTTCACAGACATATACAAAGAAAGACTCACAAATCTTCACCACTGTTTGTTCAACGCACCCGGGAAATTACAACTTCTAGTCAATGGCTGAATCGATACCTGAATCATCATCAACATCGTTGATGTAGCCAGGATATCTGGAGAGCGTCTCCCGCGCAAGGAAAGGTGTCTCACGGTTGTCCTTGTATGCCACGTCGTAGGCAACAGGACCGGCAAACGAGAAGCCAAGATAGAACTCGACTGGTTCCTGGCTAGGCAGACCAGTCAAAGGCAGTGACAGTCGGATCTTCATAGGCTCTGATTCTCCTTCTGGCTTGTAGAGGACATAGTGCTTGCTGTCCAGGGTACCGTCCAGTCTGGCCAAATTTTCCCTCACCTCATCCCCCTTCCAGACAGAGTATGATATCCATCCAATGGTTTGCCTGTGAACAAACTTGGATCTCTTCTTAGGGTGACCGAGATAAAACTCTGTTGCAGCTTTATTCCCGTTGTGGTGGTGAATTTTTGACCTCTTGGCCACTTGTTGCTCTGTGCCATGATAGGGCTTGTCATATGTGTCCTTCCACCTATGACGAAGATCTCGTATGGTGCTTGAGATAGACTTGTATTCCCTTTTCGGACTTCCGTCTGGCCAGTTCAGCATCATCTCAAACAAGAGACCGTAACAATCATCCTCTCTTCTCGTCAGTATAGGAAGCAACGATCTTATTTCCTCTTCATCAAGGGTTTCTTCAGAATAGATCGAGAGAGCAAATGATATGAAAATGTAATTCTTCACATCAAACAGATTGTGACTTCCTAGATTTTGCTTTAGCAATGATTTGCTGTTCCTCAGTTCGTCAATTCTTTGTTTGGAGGCCAAATCAAAGATTTGCTGATAGCCGGCAGCGTGCATCTTCTTTACTTCAGAGCGTCGGATTGCGTAGATGGTTCCCATTGGAAACTGTTTTCCACGAGGTGGATCTGATAGGGCAAAGAAGCGGTTCCTCTTTTCAATGACATTCTCAACTTTCTTATCTAGAAAGTGATGACGTGCAGATCCAAAGCGCTGCTTTCCGCATTGAATCCGACTGTCCATGAAGCGCGACAGAGCTGTTTCAACTCTATCTACAAGGCCTTTCATCAACTCACCATGTTGCAGCATAGCTTCTAGTTTGAGTTCGGAAGGAACATACTCAGTGATGAGGTATTTCTGGAGATCCTGTAGTCCCTTGTTTCCCCACGAAAATGGTGCCACTCTCTCTGCAACGATTTGCAAGAACTCAAACACTGTCATGATCTCATTGAGAAAGCTAGCATAGTTTTTCTTTGTTGCCTCATCTTCCATCACCGTTTGAGCTTTTCGAAAAGCTGCACATGCATCTTCAAAGATCTGTATGAGGTCTGTCATATCATTGTCTTCGATGTTCCTTCTCTCTTCCTTGTACTTTGACATTTTCCAACGAAGGATATTTCCTTTTGTGTCCCAGAAGTAGGAGTTGTTACTCATGAAGCCAATCCCTCTGTCAATGGCAAGTTCTGCCTTCTCGTAGTCACTCTCATACTTGTTGTACAATCTAGCGAGTTGCTGTGCAATATATGGATCTTTGAACTTCTCTACACAAAGTTCCATGACCGTGAATGCCTTTTCTTTGTCTTCCCGATACAAATCTTCGACGAAGGGTGCAAAGTTTGTATCATGATCATCTCCATGCTCCCTTTTCAGTCTCCGTACAAGCAAGTCTCTGCAGGCCTTCGTGATGTATCCTCGGCTATATGCCCTGGTGTTCAGAATAGGAGACTTTTCCATCAATTCAAGTATCATATCTGCTGGTGTTTGATTGTAGATTACTCCAAGCTGTGCGACAATTTCCTTGGCAACAGAATGGTGCACAATACCAAGGCCTGGTACACAGCCATCGATATCTTGAATGAGTTCTTCCTTTAAGAGGAGGTCAAGGAACTTTGGCTTGTTCTTCTCCCAGAGGGTGTGCGTTTGGCATTGCCCACTTGTAGTCATGCGCTGTTCTGTCTGCATGAATTCATCACAAGCCGACACTGGCATGGCAAAGTCAGGGTTGTAGGGATGAATAGCAGCAATGTACTTCAATACACTTATTGCATTTTGCACTCCCTCTGAAGATTGATTGACTGGAGGGAGGATGCGTTGCACAAGGTTTTGCACATACGAGTGGTCACATTCATTTTTCATTACCATGAATGCCAACAGAGTTTCAGGAGAATCTTTCTCTCTGAACACTCCTTCATCTTCAAGCTCTTTGGTCTTAAGCTTGAACCAGTCCTTCTCTTCCTTAGTGAGCTTATGCTGTACGGCAACGCATGGCTTGTTCTCTTGTAACTTCTCCAATCTCTCGGGCTCGGTTGTCCTCTTGCAATGGATCAGTACAAATGCTATGCCATCATCTCTCAGGTATCTTGTTTCCTGCTCGAGGTTTGCAAGAAACAGCCTCATGCTTTCCAAATCCTGGTTTTCTAGCAGGATAATGACAGGACCAGCTTTTCCTGACTGACTGTAGCCATACTGCTTGAATTCCATGATTTGCCGGACCGTATCATTGGTAATTCGCTTCACAGTGGCACATCTGTACTCCTGATGGCAATCCCACAGGATGTTCTTGGCGACCGCTGTGCCTCCTGATCCAGCCTCATGAAAGACGGTCACCATGGAGATGTGTTTGGCTTTCTTTCCACGAGAATTAAGTATGCGGCTTACTTCTACGTGCAGCTTCCGTGCAACTGCTCTTTGCAGAACATGGTTGAACCCTTTTCCCTTGTTCACTTTTTTCTCTGAAAGGTAGAAATTCCACCAGTCGACATCCTGTCCTTTGTAGAAGCTTAATTCTTTGTCGCGGGCGAAGTCTTCAAAGTTGGGATTGTTTTCATCCATCGATGTGTTTTCACACTCATTCTTTGCTAACACAGCAATGTCAGACCACTGACTTTGGTGTTTCTTGTGTAGCTTGCAAGAGCCCTTTGGGAACAATGGTAGTTCCGGGAGCTGTGTTTCACAAGATCCCATGAGGTGCATCATGCACGAGTTGATTTCTTCCCAACGAACACCTCCAAGACATCTTTCACTCATGTTCTTGCTAGATACAATGGATTCAAGATGACGGATCCATTTCTGCATCACATCCTGGTCTTCTGCAATTACTGTGAAATATTTCAAGCTCTGGAATGACTTTGAGGAGTAAAATTCCCGGAATATGTGTGTCATGACCATGAAGTCAGCATCCGACAGAAGAAGGAAGACTACTACAGCTCTACCATGAGGTATGACACTAGGATCGGTGAAAAAACGCACTGCGCTCAAGACATCATTCGACCGATCTCTCACCCAGTCTTGATCTGAGAGTGTTTCTTCTCTTCTTTCCTCAACATCATTTCTCCCATTAGGAAACAACCAAACTGGGACCTCTGGGAATTCAATGCCTGCCCTCAAGGCATCCACATCCTTGGTTTCTGTGAATGTCTCTGCACTGAGAATCTTGATTGGTTTCTCTCCATTCACATATTGACAAAGCCCTCCTTTGTTTGAGTTAGGATTGCAGTCGAATACTGCATTCCAACTTACAGTTGACATGAAACCAAATTTGTCCTTGATCTTTTCTTTCACAGATAGATCTTCACGAGGTGTGTTGACTACCAGGACAGGGTAGTATGAGGAGTCCAGTTTACCCTTGTCCATCCCCAGTAGAAGATTTGTGAGCTTCTTTTCGGTTTCTGAGCTTGTTACTGCTTTTTTCTTGACCGAGGGAATACTCTGGCTTTCTTCAGGACTACTCCTGGCTTCATGATGTGAGGAAGATGTCAGATCTTCTTGAACTCTTGAAGTCTGGTCTGCTCTTGAAGGTGGCGCTAGAGGTTGAACGATCTCACTCTCTTTCAGGGAGTCGCTGGCTGATGAAACAATGGCTCCTGATTGGATGTCTTCTTTAGAATGCGTATCTGAGAAAGACATCAGGTTGACAGATTCTGTGACATTCTGGAGGATGTCTTCAACGTGTGGGATTTCAACTGGTAAAGGCAAGGGCTCATCAGGTTTCTCCTTTTTCATCTCCGTTGATACTGTTGCTTGTTGAGCACTTTGGGAAGGGTGTCCCAAAGCTTCCGCTGAAGCGCTGTCAAGATCTTCTTCTGTGTGACCAGACCCTTGTCCAACTTCAGGTGGTACCTTACTCTCTTGCTTCATGACATCTAAAGGAGAAAGAGACTTTTCGGCTCTTACCTGTTCTTCGCCAACTCTCTGAAGGTGGTCTTCCCTTCTTTTCATTAGCTTTTTACAATGTCCCATTGATAACTCAAAATCTACTCTCAGTTCTTCCTGTTGGAGTCTTGCTAGTGTGAAGCCATCGACTCCATCAAATCTGTTGACAAGATCTTCTGAAAACTTCACCTCGTCCTTAAGCCAGATCATCACCTCAGCTTCAGTCCAATCATCCATCGACTTGATATGATCTTCTGAAATGAGACATGAATTGCATAAAGAATCTGCATTGTTTTATTACAGAAAATTCATATTAATAAACAGGAATGTTCGTACTATTTGCTGTTTTACATTTGAAAAGGGTGTTTTTTTTAAATGTTCATACATACTTGGTGCTTTCTATCAACATGTTTGAGCAAAGTAAAGAAATAATTGTGATCAAGGACTCCATTAAAATCATCTCACAAAAGATGCCATTTTTATTAAGCTTCTATTTTGAATTTCAAGTTCTAAAAAATAAAATCAATACAATGTATCAACATTTCACTTTAATAAATGCAAGGGTGCATTCTCAAGAATATTGTTCCTTATGACAATGATTATTAGAACATTGAATGGTTACCTCTCTTGACGGATCCCGGTCTTTCTGTTCCAGGAGTTGCGTATGCCATCTCCTCTGCATTTGAAGCAGCTCCCTTCAGGACTTCTGCCTGCAACTCTTTGTCTAGAACAATGGCTTCATCCTTTCCAGTCTCCTGCCTCTGCTCCACACTTGAGACGCCCAAAGTAGGTCCAAACTTCTCTCTCTGGCCAACTGGCTCATTTAAGGAATCAGGTAGGGTGGTGTATATCCCACCATGACCAGGCATTCCCTCAATTGTTACACTAGGGATCATGCTCCCTCCCTGCTGCCCCTGGACGTCTGGCACCAGGATCTCCGACAGTCTCTGTCCAATGAGCCCTGACTGGACATCTCTCTTCAGCCATTCCAGTCCTTCTTGGGAGTAAACCCGTACGTGCAGGTGGATAGAACGAACAGTGAAGCCCACGAGATTGTACATCCCTTCTCTCACAATGTTCTTCATCAGGAGTTTTAGCACTTGCCAGAAGCTCTTGGTTATTGGCTCTTCCACAAACGCTATTGCCTCTTCGACAGTAGCTGGGGTCTTCTGACTTTCACTGAGGATCTTCTGTAGGGTACCTTGTGCCTTCTCCTGGACTTCTTGATCAGAGAACCTCAAATCAAGCTTCACATCTGTTGTAAATAAGCATACAAAATGATTGACATAAAAATAAAAAAACACTCTGGGTTGTGGAGATCTGTGTAAATAATAATAATAATATACTTGATTTATATAGCGCCTAATATGATTGAGGGGTGTTATTTACACCCCTACCCCCCCCCCCCCCCCCAGGCTTTTATGTTTTAGTTATGTTGTTTGATATTAAATAGAGTTGCAGAAGGTTGAGTAATTCATAAACAATACAATTAATAACCAACATGGTCAATATGCACCATCTGCGACTATGCAAATGCTATATACTCACGTACGTTTAAAAACATAGAACCACAGAAGACGCATATGTCCTAGACAATATTTAGTCTTTTGCAGAGCCATTATCATTCATCTTGCATGACCTGGCTGTTTTGTTTGGCAGTGGCTACGCCACCAACAAAATGTGTCTTTTCTTTTCTTTTCTTTTTCATACCTGGTCTAACTGTTTCATGCCATGTCCATTAAACTTACTCTCTGCTAATTTCCAAATAAATGAAAAAGGGAGTGTAATTCTATTTTTGATTCTGCAATCCCAACCAGTCTTGGCTATGCACGATGACTATAGGCAACACAATTTTAAAATGTGAAATATTACCTGTTGGATTTTCAGCAGGCAATGGTCCATCTGGTGGCACCATTGCCATTGTTTTTCCTCCATCTGAAACCAAGAGGTGATCTCGACCTGCAAAGTGAAGTATATAATGATGTAAAGTAGCATGTTAAGAGGAAGGACGATGAACTGATTTCTTTTTACTTATATGACCAGCATAAAGATCTTTAATGAAATTGTACATGATTTCAACTTTCAAGGGGTTTCCAAGCTTACATACTGTAAATACTGTTGCAGAGATGCCAACCTTCACAAACCAAAAAAAGTATTCTGAGAGGTAAAAAACAGTATTTTGAACCCAAAAAAATTATTTTCAGAGCTGCCAACCTTTAGAGGCAAAAAAACATATTTTTTCGCGAAGCCAATTCGCGCAGCAAAAATACCCTTTACGCGCGCGTTAATATTAAAGTTAGTTTGGTCGATCACACCAGCGTTTGTATGAGTTTGTTCGGTTTATTTGTGTTATATTTAAAATATGTATTTGGAGTAATAGTTTATCAGGGTTCAGCGTAAATTTTGTTGCCGTTTTCCGGTCGTTTCTATAGGGAGTACAAAAAAAAAAAAAAAAAAATATATCTTTTTTTTTTTTTTTTTTTTTTTTTTCAAAGAAAACGTATTTTATTAGGGGAAAACGTACTGCCGTATTTTGCGTGAAAAAACGTAACAAATACGGCAAAAACGGAACGGTTGGCATCTCTGCTGTTGTAATTTGCAACTGTAATTATTGGGCTATTTTGTATTTTTGTATACTACAGGATAATCATTACGTGTACGTAGTTAACACATTCATATCGTAGGGCAATGCAACATGGTCGAGCTCAGAGAGTGGCGTGCAGTCCTTTCGATTGCCCATGCACGAAAGGCAGAATTTGTAGGCTGATTAGTAGTCCCTGAAAAATTAAATTTCCCTGATGTCGCAAGAAATACAGAATCCAAAGGATTGTGAGAGTGTATCTACTTACGGACTTGATATGCCAGCTTCTTTTCCCGACAGGCTTCCAGAACTTTGGCCATGGTCTCTGGCTGGTCAACCTCTAATTTCAGGTCCTTCGTCCACGAGAACAGCGCCAGGAAGAAAGCTTCAGTACAGTTATCCCTCCTGTCATACCTGGGTGTGTTTCACATAGACTTTATACATGAAGATAATGCATCACTAGAGAGCTAGGGGCTAGTGGCAATTTAAAAACCACAGATTTCTGTCACTGTTATCACCCACGGTCACCAGGTACAGTTCAAACCTACAAAATTATATCACATACTTTCTCAACTAATTTTGCCGCCCCCCTCCCCCCCCCCCCCCCCCCCCCATCATATCTCGGCCAATTATCGACCGATTTTGACCAAACTTGGCATGTCTGTGTCCCATCATATATTTTACAAAAATGCGTTGTCAAATTTATTTATCTATTGTTATTTATTAATTTTTGTCTAATTAATGATGCAAGTATGCAAATTTGTCAAGGAATTCTCATTTTTCCAGTTTTCCCCCCATTTATGGAGAAAATGCAATCAAACTTTCTTTGTTTGTAGTTTGTCATATAGTCTAAAAGATAGCTTAGTCAAATTGATAACATGTATTGAAATTCCATATTTATAATTGTAATTAATTATGCAAATATGCTAATACTTCTTGAAATTCTGAATTCTTATGTATTTCTTTGTTTTTAATTTCTTATATATTTCTGTTTTTAAATATTTTGTTTTTCATTGTTTTGTTAAATCTAGAATAGTTGATGATGGCCAAAAGGGATGTTATCTGAGGTAAAAAAACAGAATTTTTTTTTTCCTGATAACACTTCATACATTGTACACACAATTAAGATCATTGGAAACCGCCATTTTTTTGTGACGTTGGTCATGAATATGTGCTATCTCTGCAACCGTACCCCCGATTTTCGCAAATATCTTTAAATGTTTGCAAGATGGAAAACAAAAAAGTCATGAAATTTCAGCGCAAGATTAATTTGCGTTAACAAATTCTCGCGAAAAATGTCGAGGGGGGGGGGGACTAATTTAGCCCCCCCCCCCCCCCCCCTGGGCTATTGAGGGTTAAGTTCAAGTTATGAGTTTGAGTTCAACTTAAATCTTTGTGCGACACCTACCTGATGGCTGAAAGTTTGTTGTACGTCAACCCGAGCCGCAGACCCAGCGCAGTGTGCTTAGAGAAGTGAATCGCCTCAGCAATATCTAACAGCTGACCAGCAGTAAAAGCTCGTGGAATGTCAGAAACACACTCGTAGATCTCTCCTTCAACTGTTTGGGAAGAAAAATTGTAACAATTAACCTGGACCAGCTATGGTTATCTAACGGAAGATCACACAATTACACATTCACAACTCATTTGTAATCTCGATTTACATTCCATGATTTCGCATGATTCCATTAGAAGTTTGTAATAAATATTATGTGTATGTAACTAGAGAAAATCAAGTCTATAGCTACTTTTGTATTGTCATTCCAAACAAAACCAGAACATCCATGACGTAGTACTCATCCGGCATCTCGCAACATCAAATATCGCAAATTTCATGTGGTACACTTTTCAACTGGTCAAAAAATAAAAATTTGATGCCCTGGAAGGGACATAAAAATTAAAAAAAAAAAAAAAAAAAAAATTAGAGTGAGACCTTCAGCACCGCGTCAAAGACGCAGGATCACACATCAAACTATGCACAGCAAATTGAGTTTTTAATTACCCTTTATTTATGTATTTTATGTCAAGAGATGTTAATGGTTAAGTTCTTTGCCTTTTCAAATTCATAAGAATGTTATTTCATAGGACACAATGAAAATTCACTGTGTGCTAAGAGTACAGCATTACATGATGAAAGGAACTGTTGAACTTGCATAATTGAATCAGGAAAATAACTGTAAATAGTATGAATGGTGCCAAGTGAGTCAGACCTTGAGCCTCAATAACAATAACATAACTGTCATGTTTTAAAAACAACATTTTTGAATAAAAATGTATAAATTAGCATCATAGATAGCGTACCAAACTTAGTTCTACCAGATAAAGCAAACCAAATAAAAATCAGTTGACAAATGAAGAAGAGGTATTTTTTGTGATTTTGAATAAATTTGCATAAATTTGTTGCATAAATTTGCATAATTAATGAATTTTGGAATTCTGTGTACAAATTTTGAAGCCCCCAATTAGCTCTATGAGATAAAGTAAACCAAATCAAAATGGGTTGAGAAATGAAGTTAGCATTTTTTTTAAATTTTGAATAAATTTGCATAAATTAGCATAATTAATGAATTTCAAAATTTTTGAAGCCCTATCAGACAAAACAAACAGAATGAAAATCGGTAAACAAATGAGGGAGAAGCAGCAATTTTTATTATTTTTGGAATAAATTTGCATAAATTACCATAATTAATCAATGGAGCAAAATCTCAAAATTCTGTGTAGAAGTTTAGTGTACCAAATTTAGCTATACCAGATAAAGCAAACCAAATCAAAATCGGTCGAGAAATGAAGGAGAAGAAGCATAAATTTGCATAAATTACCATAGATAATGAATTTCACGATTCTGTGTAGTTTTAAATCCTCCTCCTAGCCCTATCTTATGAAACAATCAGAATCAAAATCGGTTGAAAAATAACGAAGAAGAAGCATTTTGAAAACTGTGGACGGACGGAAGGACGGACGGATGACGGACGCCACACCATGGCATAAGCTCATCGGGCCCTTCGGGCCGGATGAGCTAAAAATGAATGAAAGAAAAACAAATACATTCGAGCAGTTCACAACTCAAAATTATGCAAATTTAACAGATCCTAACAAATGGCTTGCCAAAGGTTTGCTTGACCTAGCAACAATTGTTTAAGACGATTCAGGCCCAGGCCCCATATTCATAATTCATTTATTTTTTCTAAAGGACTAAGTAGCCTGTTATCATTCAAAAAGCACCATTAAAACACAAGAGGGCGCTCTCTATTAAGGCATTGGTTTCAACCATTTTTCATACAAAATTATGCGTGATGTTTTGCTGAAATAATGATTAAATAGAGAGATCAACATATATTTAAAAACCGCTTTTGAAAATTTTTGAAGAAGTGCATGCATTTTTTTACATTTTTTCAAAAAATCATCGTATTTATAGTGGGGCCCAAATAAATACGATCGGATATATTTATTGATATTTCAGCCATTTCTGAACCGATTTTGACCAGATAAAGTTTATTCTGCCATTAAAATTGCATGTTCTTTCAAATTCGACACTCAGTTTTTCATTACCTCACAAAAAAATTGTGTTGTGCAGCACCCTCTCTACCAAAACTGAACTAGGAGAATGAAATGGGTTTTATGCGTCTATGGATGGTTTCTGACCATAGTCCAGCTAGAGTATTTGAATTCGGATACTCAATCGTCCATAGTATGATGAGTTCCATCAGCTTTAAAAGGTTATACACATCCCCTATCAATCTCGTTAGTTCTTCATGCGCATGAGGCATTGCATGATTAAGTTCATTTCTTGTAAGACTTTGTTAATAAATTTATCATGGGACTGCAATTAATAACCACTTGATGTTCCCTAAATGAATTGCACAGCACTCACAAGGTTGCATATGATATGAGGTATCTATGGACAATTCTTCTAAAAATTTTTTTTACTGCCAATATATTTCAGGACTGAAAATTAAGCGGTTCCCGCAATGTACGGCACTCACAGAGTTGCAGGATGCGGTCTCCATGGAAACCAAGCTGCTGAGACAGTACGTCGTACAGCATCTTGGCTTCTCCCTCCACCTGGTTCCTGTGCCACTCGTGCAACATCCTGAATGTGGTTTCGGTCCGGTTGGAGGGATTGTTGCGCACCTCGCTGTCCAGTTGCTGCACCGTTGGCAGTGGTACACCCAGCTGGATGCCGAGGGGCATGATGCGGGGCTGGTCTATCACCTCGCTGACCTTCCACAGCGATATTTCAGAGAGTTCTTGATTGGAAGATAATAATTCAAAGATAGAGAAAACTGACCAGAAATATACATTTATTATCTTACAATTACTGGTAATGTAAATGAAAAAAATGAACATAGAACATTGGGCTTTGTCCGAAATCGAACCCAAGATCTCAGGATTGCTAGACCGGTGAGCTCTAACCATCGAGCCTAACGACTATCTTATTGACGGTCTTTCCCTTAAAACTTTTTCTATACTCGGGAAGACAGTAACTAGATACAGACCAGACACAAACCTGAAGGATATCTGAAATCAACTTCTCTAAGGGAAAACTATGATGACAAATTCTGTAATTCCAATACCATACCATGATCGGGTAATCAAAGGAGAAATTTCTCTGATAATCTCCTTTGATTATATGTTCTCTATATATATAAAATCAAAAGTTCATGCCAAAATTTCCATCATTTGCTCTATGAGGAAGGGAGGAGCATCATCCAAAAGTCACACGTAGTACAAGCAAATCCCTTTAATCCTGTAGCAAGGAGGCTGCCATTGTTTTTCTAATTATTTTTTAATATCGTTTTTTTTAAACCTGGATTTTGAATTTTCTGCGATAAATGTTGATGTCAATCCCAAGCAAATAAGCTCGGCCTTTTTAAGTTAGTGCTCATTTCACCTTTTGTTTGTGCACAAACCCTGCAAAATAATTGAACTAACAAAGTGTAAAATGGTTGGAAAATACCTCCCCCCCCCAAAAAAAAAGCACAAAAAAACAAACAAACAAACAAACAACAACAAACAAACAAATCTGATTAATTCCCTGGTTGGCAGAATTGCAGATTCACGAGTTGGATTAATTACCTGAAAGACCTTCCTCTTGGAAGAAGGCCTCATCAGGGATGAATGCGGGCTGAGCTGGCAGTTCATCTGGGCTACGGGCCGGATGCAAAGCTGCCTCGGGCTCTGCAACATTACCAGATGCTGCAGGTGGCATGGCTGCGACCGGTACATCTGAAGGAATAAGGAACGTTAGCAAAAGGAATCTATGACTGAAAATACCTCTTTTATATAAACCCACTCGTACTTGCAATTTATCGGCAAAGCTTAAGGTTGAAGAAAGCCCCCCTCCCCCCTCCCCCCAACCCTCTATCTCTAAACAAATACAAAGAGAAAATTTAAATATTTTATTACTAAAACACCATGCTGATCTTGATACTTGCCCCCGGCCCCAACACTTTCTGGGATTATGACTGACTGACTGACTGATTGCATGATCATCAATATTTTATGTGCAAATACAACTTTATTCATGGGGGGGGGGGGACTTTCAGTAAAACAAAGTACAGTCACTTTCCCTCCCCTCCCCCCCCCCCCCCCCCAACCCTAGGTCCCACCACCAAGCTATGCCACTGACAGTACTACCTTCCATGGTGGCATAGCTTCAGGGGGGCATGGGAGGGCATGTGCCCCCCCCCCCCCTCCCCCCCCCCACACACCCCAATAATTTGACCAAAACAACAGAAAAATTAGGAGTACCATTTTGGGGGAGAAAAAAATACAGATATACACAAGGCATGCCCCCACCCTCCTCCCAGGCCAGCTATGCCACTGACTAACATACCTTGTATGTTTGCTTGTTGCAAGCGACCCGAGTCTTTCTGCTCATCACCAAATCTGGTTGGGGATTCTTCATCTCTCGATCTTTCTGGCCTCGTCGGATTCTGCTTTTTCTTTCCCACCGTAATTGGCGGTCTTTTTCGAGACCCTTTCTCATGTTTCTTCTTTTTATTAGGCATCCTGTTTGATCTAAAGATAGAGGGAAACAGCAAGATGAGACAAAGAAGGGTGCCATTTAAGCACCTTTTGAGACCCGACGCAATGGCGTCTCTTCGTAGATTTATTACACAATTGTTCTGGAGGTTTAAAATTGACCCCTTATTTTCTGCATTCAAGTACATTTTCAGCAAATTTTACTTGTTTTTAACACAAAAACTGGACCAAATTGGCATACAAAAATTATCCTTATTTGTACATTTCAACTCTCGATCTTTCTGGCCTCCTCGGATTCTGCTTTTTCTTTCCCACTGATATTGGCGGTCTTTTCCGGGATGCTTTCTTCTTTTTAGGCATCCTGTCTGATCTGAAGATATAATTAAGGAAACAGTAAGATGAGACAGAGAAGGGTGTTAATAAAGCCCCTTTTGTACTTCGGAAACCCGACACAATGGTGTCACTTTTTATTTCATGATTTATCACACAATCATTCTGGAGGTTTAGAATTGACACCTTATATGTGGTAGTCAAGTACATTTTCAGCAAATTCTACTTGTTTTTAGCACAAAAATAGGACCAAATTGGCATACAAAAATTACCCTAATTTTTACATTTCAAGTACACATCGACCAAAATACCCCTTTATAAAGACTTCCAAGTACACAGACAAAATTTAATTTGTGGCCCTTCACAAATGCATGGGTACCCTTTTCACAATCCGCAAAAAATTCCATGAAATTCTCTTTTTTATAATTGACCCCATTTTTCGTGAAATTGTGAACGATCACGTGTATACAGTACACACAGCCAATGTTTCGCAAACAATCATGTTTGAAGTTTAACCTGTTACCTTTGAGATTCTGAAATCTCTATAGTCTTTATAGACTTTGTACAAAACCCACCCGGCTATCCAAGGGTTAAATGGGTCATTCTTCGATAAGTGTATAGTTTTGCGTCCCGCTACTTTGTTGTCGCATAGAAAAAAAAGTAAAGCTTTTTTTTGTTACCTCTTTGTGTTGACTTACAAGTAAGTTAAAAAATCAAAAAGTAAAAAAAAAAGTAAAGTGATAACTCTTATATTTTTTTTTGTATGTTCCACCCCCCTCAAACTCGCATGTCCCGATGGCATCATGTAAAAATATCATAATGTAGCATTTCAAAAAAGATGCATATTTTTTGTCCTAATATACCTTAATAAATTCAATTTTATGAGTTGACTACGAATACCAAGAATAAATACGCACAGATGCAACGACTTAAAGGGATAGTTGAGTATTGGTCAAACTTAACTTTAGTAACCAAAACCTGCACGATTACGATACAAACTAATAGTTATAACTTCACCATGCTCGAAAAGTATACACAATTACAAACGACAAAGTAAAACCCCTGTTATCATTCAAAGAGAGCCGTTACAACTCGAAGTGTCAAATTAACTCGGCGCGAAGCACTAGCGTTGTAGGTCCTAATACCGGACTGTATAGTGCAGTGTGCGGTAATACGGGACTGTAGTGCAGTCACTGTGTGCGGTAATACTATACAGTAGTACGTGTATATTATGTATCGCAACCATAGAAGTATGACTTCAACACTGCCGTTGACGCAACTCGCAAGCCCCATTCGCATTCGTTCGCCTTTCGTTCACAGTCGCGCTAACACACGGAGAGACTGGTCCATGAGGCGCATATATCACTGATTTTTTGCGGAATGGAAGGAAAAATCATAATCTAAATCCACCCGGTAGTTGGATCACATATTGGAGAGTAAATTGCTGGTAAGTACCGTATCATATGTATAGTTTTAAGCACAATTAGCGTGCACACAAATATTTGGTTTCAGTCTTTTATTAGGAGAACATAGAACGCTAGTGCCTCGCACTAGCGGTTCTAAAAAGTGATACCCGGGCGTCAACCACTTTTATATGATATTTTGAAAGCAAATTTCACAACAATTAGAGCATTTGAATGGAAATTAGTATTATTTCCCATGTTTTTTTCGATGATCTTTCATATGGAATTGAAATCAACCAAATCCGTTACAATCGATGTTGGGGGGGCACTTTGGAAATTACCAAAACTCAACTTGGCCTTTAAGATTTTTTTTCAAAAAAGGAGTCTGTTTTTTGTGTCCCGATATTTTGCGTCATCTCCGTCACGCATTTTGAGTCCACCATCTACGGTACAAAAATATGCTAAATTTGAGTGATCGTGGTGGCAAAATGTCGGGTGACTAGGTAGTAGTAAGAAGAGACACGTTTCTTCCCCGGTCTCCAGGTAAGTAACATTGTTTTTTTGAGATCTTTGTCAAAAACCAGGTCCGTACCTTTATTAAGCGTCATCTCCGAACGCTTGATATTAGCTAGATAAAGAATTTAGATTGAATTTCTAATCATTTGTATGAATGTGCCCACGGAACACCAATACAACACTATCGCTTATTTGTATTACATACATTCCTATTAGCTATCAGAGCTTTAAATGTGTCTGATAGTCATCTCCGTCACGCATCATCTCCGTCACGTTTTCTTTGTGACGGAGATGATGATTATCATCTCCGAACGATTGATATTAGCTAGATAAAGATGTTAGATTGAATTTCTAATCATTTGTATGAATGTGCCCACGGAACAACCATACAACACTATCACTCATTTGTATTGAATACATTGCTATTAGCTATCGGGGCTTTAAATGTGTCTGATAGTCATCTCCGTCACGCGTCATCTCCGTCACGGCTCTTTTGTGACTGAGATGATGAGTTTGAGTTGGATTGTCAACTCAGTTAATTGACACACAATGTTGTTCAAAGTTGACAAATATTCTATGACAAAGCTTAGTTTGCATGAATTTTAGATTATTATATAACATGTGATTCTAATGTATTCTGAAATACACGCTTCAGTCATCTCCGTCACGCTACAGTCATCTCCGTCACGCTGAGTTCAAATGCATACATTTCAACAAAGATTATACTCTGGTAAAAAATATTTGTATTGGTATTTTTAGCGATCTATTTACTCGTAATCATGTACCTCTCTTCATCCTAATTTCCTGAGAAAATTTCATCACACTGATTGAAAGCAAAACTATTTGGCAAAATTCACTATTTATTCAGCAAGGCAAGTATAAATGGTGGCTCTAGAGAAAAAAATGTGATTATGGTTGACCAATGTTTTTTTTCTTTTCACAGTCACCCTTTCTTTCCAAACGAAGATTGAATAAGAAGTGAATTATGTTCTTCAGTTAAAATGCGACGATCTATTTGTGTAAAAATGTTGTGACGGAGATGAAGCATTAACAGTGTACATGTTAATAAAAGTATAAAACCCCAAAAAATATTACATAGCCCCATTAAAGATCGCGCCAAACAATATTTCCCTAATCTACAGATGTTAACAATATATTAAACACACAAAAAGAAAGTGAAGAAATAGTTTTGATTTTCACGATCTCACGATGGTCGAAAATATACACTTATTGAAGAATGACCCAAATGGGAGCTGTATAAACACACACAACACTACATTGTAATGCTGCGCTATACGGGAACAATGTGGGACAGTACAAAAAAAGTTTGTCAAAATTTCACACAAAATTCTTATCTTAAATTCAACAAAATCAATCATGACTGGCCCTAAAAATGATACAAGTGTTATATGAACTTACCAAAATGGTCCAAATTATTCTTCAAATGTCGAAAAAAATGGAAAATCTGCAGTTTTGGAAAATAAAAAGACTGAGAAAATCTCAGTCGTGATCCCTCTCGAAAGTGTTGCTGCTATCTGGATGACTGTCATGTATTTCCCGCAAGCTTCCCACACCACACGTGTTACCGTATCCGAATTCTGACACGGCGTATCCGAAATCGGATACGGCGGGCATGCTTGCAGATCGCGAGTTGGCTTGTTTTGGACAATAATAAGCGGCCTCCGCATGTTGCGGGCGGGCTTTCTTTGTTTACGATGGGACATCGAGCAGGAAGAGAAAGAAATGGAACTTATATGACGATTTTTGTAAGTATGACTTATCATTTTGAAAATGAAATTTTGTACAATAAATCATAAAATCAGCTTCAATCTAGGTATGCAATTTTTAACTTTAGATATGCTGTTCTTTTCTCTCTGTTTGTAGCTGTGTCCCGTAGATTTTTACCACTGTGAGCAGTAAATGGTCCTATCAGGACCATTTACAATACATTGTAGATGTGTATAAACATACTACATAGATCTATTTGGGGGAAAAAAATATTGTTCTGATAAATTTTTCATTCATATTCTGATCAAGTTTTCATACATATTCTGATAAAGTTTTCATACATTATATATTCTGATACAGTTTTCATACATATTCTGATAAATGTTTTATTTTTTATACATTTGAAATAGTCATTGTTATTTGAAAATATACGTTTGGTCTATATTCTACATGGTCATACTTAGTTTTATATAAACCTTACCCTCTTCTTATTGTTGATGAGTAAGCGGGGCGCCTAGATCTTCCATCTCACAGAGTCAGAGCCAAACGGATGCTTGGTCTTGGATCTTTTACTTTTTGTCTTTAGTCGGTGATGAACACTTCAGTTTCAGTTTGTTTCACTCAGCACACATGAATCACAATGAACAGGGCAGACATCACTTCACGTCTTCAAGTTCAGAATAAGAGAGACATCTTGGTCGAAACTGCATTTATAGCACCATGAAATCCCCATGATATCAATTAATTTGACATGATTGAAATCTGATCTAGGTAATGCTGTAAGTTTAACCGCAATTATAATGCGTGGCCGTGGCCGGCCGTGGACGTGGCCGGCCGTGGGCGTGTACTTGCATGCAGTTCTAGCCTGTATCTTGGGGATTCCCCAGCGGAGCGGCCGTTAGTGGTACGGAAAAAAAGACGCGGTCGGGGAATCCCCATCCGCGACGGTCGCGCGCGCGAACGATCGATGATCGACGATCGACGGCGCTCGATCGAGTTTCAATCGCCGCTAGTATGGAACGCCAAAAGGGCAATGTTAGCTGGTGGTAAGAATTCACTTCATGGTGATAGCTTTTTTATGCCATGGACTGAATTATTACCACTATCAACTCATTTCTTACCACCATCAACTCAATTCATACCACCATCAACTCAATTCATACCACCATCACCTCATTTCTTATCATCATCACTCATTTGCCCTTTTGGCGTTCAACAAAACTCGCCAAAAGGGCAGAACACAGTTGATAGTGGTTGCTTTTGAGTGGATATTGGGTGTTTTCCACTCAAAGTACCGACCATCAACTCAAAAGAGACCATCATCAAATCTAAAGTAACCAATACCACTTTAAAAGTAGCCGCTATCAAGTCAAAAGTGACCATCATCAAATCTAAAGTAACCACCACCGCTTTAAAAGTAGCCGCTCTCAACTCAAAGTGACCATCATCAAATCTAAAGTAACCACCACCGCTTTAAAAGTAGCCGCTATCAAGTCAAAAGTGACGATCATCAAATCTAAAGTAACCACCACCACTTGAAAAGTAGCCGCTATCACTCAAAAGTGACCATCATCAAATCTAAAGTACCCAGCAAACACAAAACGTTTACAGAACGTTTACAAAACGTTTTTATAAGGTTCCATAGGTCTTCGTCTTTAATGGACGTTTACAGAACGTTTACAAAACGTTTTTATAAGGTTCCATAGGTCTTCGTCTTTAATGGACGTTTACAGAACGTTCTTAAAACGTTCTGCTGGTCCTTGCACTTAAAAGCAAATACATGAAAGGTTTTTTATTGGTTTTTCTAACGTTTAAACAACGTTCTAAAAACGTCCATTTGGAACGTTCTAAAAACGTTTTCAACCTTCCACAAATAAACGTTTTAAAAACGTTTTCACAGAACGTCCAAATAACCAACTTTGAACCTGTTTAGAACGTTCAGAAAACGTCCAATTGTTAGTTGGGATATTGTTAAGGGTCAAATTTCTTTTTCTCAGATTCGATTTTTTTCCGTGTTCCACAAAATTTGGAAACGAGCAAAGTGGAGATTGTAGAGCAAAATGTATTCGTTTAAAGCAATATCGAGCAGATTCGACGAAGATTGGTTTCGATAGTGTTTAAAAGCTTCCCTATTGCCTTAAAAGGGCATAAACGGCCGTTTTAGCGCATATAAATCGATTTGGGGGCATATTGTTGAGGGTGAAATTTTGTTTTCTCAGATTCGATTTTTTTCCGTGTTCCACAAAATTTGGAAACGAGCAAAGTGGAGATTGTAGAGCAAAATGTATTCGTTTAAAGCAATATCGAGCAGATTCGACGAAGATTGGTTTTCGATAGTGTTTAAAAGCTTCCCTATTGCCTTAAAAGGGCATAAACGGCCGTTTTAGCGCATATAAATCGATTTGGGGGCATATTGTTAAGGGTCAAATTTCTTTTTCTCAGATTCGATTTTTTTCCGTGTTCCACAAAATTTGGAAACGAGCAAAGTGGAGATTGTAGAGCTAAATGTATTCGTTTAAAGCAATATCGAGCAGATTCGACGAAGATTGTTTTTTGATAGTGTTTAAAAGCTTCCCTATTGCCTTAAAAGGGCATAAACGGCCGTTTTAGCGCATATAAATCGATTTGGGGGCATATTGTTAAGGGTCAAATTTCTTTTTCTCAGATTCGATTTTTTTCCGTGTTCCACAAAATTTGGAAACGAGCAAAGTGGAGATTGTAGAGCAAAATGTATTCGTTTAAAGCAATATCGAGCAGATTCGACGAAGATTGGTTTTCGATAGTGTTTAAAAGCTCCCTATTGCCTTAAAAGGGCATAAACGGCCGTTTTAGCGCATATAAATCGATTTGGGGGCATATTGTTAAGGGTCAAATTTCTTTTTCTCAGATTCGATTTTTTTCCGTGTTCCACAAAATTTGGAAACGAGCAAAGTGGAGATTGTAGAGCAAAATGTATTCGTTTAAAGCAATATCGAGCAGATTCGACGAAGATTGGTTTTCGATAGTGTTTAAAAGCTTCCCTATTGCCTTAAAAGGGCATAAACGGCCGTTTTAGCGCATATAAATCGATTTGGGGGCATATTGTTGAGGGTGAAATTTTGTTTTCTCAGATTCGATTTTTTTCCGTGTTCCACAAAATTTGGAAACGAGCAAAGTGGAGATTGTAGAGCAAAATGTATTCGTTTCAAGCAATAACGAGCAGATTCGACGAAGAATGGTTTTCGATAGTGTTTAAAAGCTTCCCTATTGCCTTAAAAGGGCATAAACGGCCGTTTTAGCGCATATAAATCGATTTGGGGGCATATAACCACCACCACTTGAAAAGTAGCCGCTATCAACTCAAAAGTGACCATCATCAAATCTAAAGTAACCACCACCACTTGAAAAGTAGCCGCTATCAACTCAAAAGTGACCATCATCAAATCTAAAGTAACCACCACCACTTGAAAAGTAGCCACTATCACGTCAAAAGTGACCATTATCAAATCAAAAGTGACCATCATCAAATCTAAAGTAACCACCACCACTTTAAAAGTAGCCGCTATCAACTCAAAAGTGACCATCATCAAATCTAAATCCACCACCACTTTAAAAGTAGCCGCTATCAACTCAAAAGTGACCATCATCAAATCTAAAGTAACCACCACCACTTTAAAAGTAGCCGCTATCAAGTCAAAAGTGACCATCATCAAATCTAAAGTAACCACCACCACATTAAAAAGTAGCCGCTATCAACTCAAAAGTGACCATCATCAAATCTAAAGTAACCACCACCACTTGAAAAGTAGCCGCTATCAAGTCAAAAGTGACCATCATCAAATCTAAATTTGTAACCACCACCACTTGAAAAGTAGCCGCTATCAAGTCAAAAGTGACCATCATCAAATCTAAAGTTACCACCACCACTTTAAAAGTAGCCGCCATCAACTCAAATGTAGCCGCCATCAACTCAAAGTAGCCGCCATCAACTGAAAAGCTATCATCAAGTGAAAAGCTATCACCACTGAAAAGCTACCATGAACTGAAAAGCTACCATGAACTGAAAAGCTACCATGAACTGAAAAGCTACCATGAATTGAGGATCAGACACGGAAGATAAGTTGCCAATTTGTATTGAATAAAACAGAATTGACTTGATCGATACAGAGTTGTTTTTTCGTTATTATTATGCCTGTTCCTGTGTTGTTGGTGGGTGGTGGGGGGGGGGGGGGGGGCTGATCTTCTGTATTGAAGAAAGATACAACAAAACTAATATATCAGATTGGCGTAGCCAGGGGGGGGGGGGGGTGCCTTGCATAATAAAATAAAATAAAATAAAGAGAAAATGTAACTATAAATTCAGATTGGCGTAGCCAAGGGGGGGGGGGGGGGGCTGTTTAATAAGGCTCTGTATAGAATAAAGATGCAACAAAGATATATCAGATTGGCGTAGCCAGGGGGGTGGGGGTGCCTTGAAAAAAAATAAAAATAAAATAAAGAGAAAATGTAACTATAAATTCAGATTGGCGTAGCCAAGGGGGGGGGGGGGGCCTGTTTAAAAAGGCTCTGTATAGAATAAAGATGCAACAAAGATATATCAGATTGGCGTAGCCAGGGGGGGGGGGGGTGCCTGTTTAATAAGGCTCTGTATAGAATAAAGATGCAACAAAGATATATCAGATTGGCGTAATAAAATAAATAAAATGAAATAAAATAAAGAGAAAATGTAACTATGAATTCAGATTGGCGTAGCCAAGGGGGGGGGGGGGGCGACTGTTTAACAAGGCTCTTTATAGAATAAAGATGCAACAAAGATATATCAGATTGGCGTAGCCAGGGGGGGGGGGGTGCCTAGCATAATAAAATAAAATAAAATAAAGAGAAAATGTAACTATAAATTCAGATTGGCGTAGCCAAGGGGGGGGGGGGGGGCTGTTTAATAAAGATGCAACACAAATATATCAGATTGGCGTAGCCAGGGGGGGGGGGGGGGTGCCTTGCATAATAAAATAAAATAAAATAAAGAGAAAATGTAAATATAAATTCAGATTGCGTAGCCAAGGGGGGAGGGGGGGGGGTTTGTTTAATAAGGCTCTGTATATAATTAAGATATAACAAAACTATAATACCAGAATGGCGTAGCCGCGGGGGGGGGGGGGGGGGGAGGGAGCTTGCTTTCTAAAATAAAAAGCAAAACAAACCACAATTTCTGATTGGCGTAGCCACAATGGGGGGGGGGGGGGGGGAGCTTGCTAAATAAAGGCTCTATATTAAATAAAGAGAAAAATATAATTTGTTATTGTCGTAGCCAAGTGGGAAGAGGATGGGGGGGGGGGGGGGGGGGGGGGGAGGGGAGGGGCTTGATCAATAAAATAAAAATGAAATGAGGGTGAGTAGTTGATGATGATGGTTATAATTGCATTTTTAAACAGTATATATGAAAAGGAAAATAATTTTTGTAGATTTAAGGAGTTCGCGAAACCAATCACTATTCACTCTGCACTGCACTCTAATCTTTACACTCTCTTTCATCTGTCTCCTCTTCTCCTTCTGAAGGGCGGTATCACTTCAAGCTCTGCTTAAGATATCTGTCTTATGCATTATCCCCTTTCTATTTATTTTTAAAGTGGATTTAAAATATGCTAGGTATATCCCCTTATCCCCTCCCGACACTAGTCACATTCTCTGGTCATATATAAGTATAACCCTACAAACAAGGTGGTCATAATTATATACTCCTTTATATTCACGTATCCAGCCCCCGCCCCTTTGGTTACCCGTAGACATCCAGAAACAATTAGTATGCCCCCCCCCCCCCCCCCCATATTCCCCTCACGACAGCAGTCCCATTCTTTGTCCATATTTGACCAGAGGGGATCCAACAATTAAGGATGGATCCCCAGTCTTTTGAGAGGGTCTTTAAAGCGATTGGCGGTGCCCCTAAGCTTTGGGTATGATCAGAGGGGGCTACAACAAATTAGAACGGAGCCCCCGGTCTTCTAAGAGGGTCCATAAAGCAGTGGGCGGTGCCCCTATGTTTTATTCATGCTCTGAGGGGGCTCCCCAACATAAAGATCGAGCCCCCAGTCTTCTAAGAGGATCCTCACAGTTATGGGCAGTGCCCTCTAGCTTTGACCATGCCCCTAGGGGGCTCCAATTATATGTATGTTGCCCCTAGACTATATTCATGCTCTGAGGGGGCTCACCACTATAAAGACCGAGCCCCCAGTCTTCTAAGAGGGTCCCCACAGTTATGGGCAGTGCCCTCTAGCAGGGGGCTCCAATTATATACATGTTGCCCCTAGACTTTATTCATGCTCTGAGTGGGCTCTCCAACATAAGAACGTAGCCCCCAGTCTTTCAGAGGGTCTTGAAAGCAATTGGCGGTGCCCCTAAGCTTTGGGTATGATCAGAGTGGGCTACAACAAATAACGGAGCCCCCGGTCTTATAAAAGGGTCTATAAAGCAGTGGGTGGTGCCCATATACTTTATTCATGCTCTGAGGGGGCTCCACAACATAAGGACCGAGCCCCCAGTCTTCTAAGAAGGTCCCCACAGTTATGGGTAGTGCTCTCCAGCTTTGACCATGTTCCTAGGGTTCTAAAACCAAGGAGGTAACATACTACTCCTTTATATCCCACTTTCCAGCCCCCCCCCCCCCCCATGAAACATTGTTATGCCCTCCCCTTCCCCCTCCCGACAATGTTCTTTATTAATGCTTTGAGGAGCTATCCAACATAAGGACGGAGCCCCCAGGCTTCTGAGAGGGTCCATACAGCGATGGGCAGTGCCCCCAAGCTACCCCCCCCCCTTCGCTCCCCCTAGCCACCCATTTAAATAAAAACCCTGATACCAAGGAGGTAACATAATACTCCTTTATATCCCCTTTTCCAGCCCCCCCCCCCCCCCTGGCTACCCATAGCCATCCATGAAACATTGTTCTTCCCTCCTCCTTCCCCCCTCCCGATACTAGTCCCATAATCTGTTCATATTTAA